>JAQHUG010000430.1:1237680-1249144 GCA_028555095.1 Dicrostonyx torquatus | reverse complement strand
CTCCTTCCCTCTCTCTCTATCTCTCTCTCTCTGTCTGTCTGTCTTTCTTTTTCTTAGCATGGCCCTCTTGCCTTCACCCCTAAAATTTCTTTTATTCAAGAGGTAAAGTAAACCCTACTATCTGTTTTTTCATGCAACCATTCCGTATGTTTTAATAGCGTCTATCCAGGTAAATTCTCATAAAATCCTGGAGGAAGTAAGGGCTGTATCTCAGGTGTGTGAGCCACACCCACCAAACCAGACCAGCTCACTGCCGTTGCTCAATAGCCCTGTGAATACACATATGTGCTTATCAGCAAGGCAAACATGATGAAAACGGCGTTTGAGGGAGATTAGCATGGCAGCTACGAGCAGAAAGATTGGAAGGGAAAGGACCCGAGGTAAAGCACTTTGAACCGGGTAACAACACGCCTGGTGGTAGCGGGAATGGTGAACTGCTCCATTGACTTATCCTGAGTCCAAACATATCCATGGATGCCTGAAGGCTGTATGTCTGAGAAAGAGATCTCACCCCATCTATAAAATATCTCCCGCACAACTTTCAATAACCAATCTCTTATCTCCTGTCATCTTCCTCACCTCTGCAGCAGCAGTCCACCCCTCCCTAGAGAGACAGTCAGTAGCTCGCAGGTCTCTTTGCTTCTGGCTACGGCTGCACACTCCATTCCACAAGGAGAAGCTGCACTGATTCCTACAAATGCAGCATGGGTTATGTGTCCCAAGCCAGCACTCCAGTGACTCCTCAAGGGACTAGAAATGAAATCCCAAATCCAAGGCCTTCCGTGATTTAGTTTCTGCTTGCTTTTGACCCCAGCGGGCATAACCTTCGGCTTCCCTAGGCTCCAATGCTGACAGCCAGCCCCTTCCCTTCCCGGTGCACACCAAGCACACCCCAGTTAGACCTGCTGGCTAGCACGAATCTCTCCGTGCAGTTGGCAAATGGCTTGTAGTTTTTTCTGGGGGTGGGTGACTGTGGAGGGGGTGGTGGTAGAGGGGGTGACCGTGGAGGGGGTGGTGGTAGAGGGGGTGGCAGTAGAAGGGATGGCGGTGGAGGGGGTGGCGGTGGAGGGGGGGGGGGGGGGGGGGGGGTGGTGGAAGAGTGCAGTACCGGTAGGTATTGAAATCTCACTGACGGAATCCTTTCCGCACTCAGCGGGAATGAAGGAGTCGATTCCTGACTTTGTCAAANGAGGGGGGGTGGTGGTAGAGGGGGTGGTGGTGGAGGGGGTAGTGGTGGACAGGGTACCGCTCCTCCAGAGAGCTTATTTCCCTCTGTCTTGTCTCAGCTCACTGTCACCACGTCACAGAGTGACCCCAACATCCTGTCTAAATCAGCCCTGCTCACCCCAGTCCCTAACGCATACCCTGCAATGAATCTCCTTTTAACACTCTGCCCTGCTTCGTCCTTCTAATTCATGGTGTTCATACCTGAAATGACTTCGATCGCTTGTCTGCTTGTCTGCTTCTCCTTGTGAACTATAAATTTCATGAGTCAGTGACCCCTGAGTCCTCAAGGCCCTGGGAGGAGCTGGTGAGCGGGAGTCACTTGATAAAAATGCGCTGCCTGGGTACCTGCTTAGGGATTTGTCCTTGGGGCCGGGCTCCAGTCAGGGCTCTTTAACTGATGTTGCTTGGGGAGTTTTCTTTACAGGTAGTGATTGAAAGGCTAATTAAAAAAAAAAATGGTGCAAGGAACCACAACAGTAACAAAAGTGTGCTGTTTTCTGGGGTTTTGGTTTTGGTTTTTATTTTTATTTTAATGGAGCATGCTGGATGTCTTCCCAGTTTCGTCCCAGTGACTGCAGAACCTGGAAAAGCTGCTGCTGCTGCTGCTATTTTGCTGTTGTTGCTGCTGCAGCTGCTGAACAAGCTGCCATTGTTTACCATGTCTGGTTGGTGTTGTACAGAAAGTAGCAGATGCATTAGTCTGGAAACATTTAAACTTAATTTTCTTCCATTTGTACAGGGCTCATGCACTGTATTAAGTATGTAAAGTTTATCTACGTGGGATTGATTACAAAAATTAATCAAATATTCTCTATATAATGAAAAGGTGTTGAGAAGTGCTATAAGGGAAATAGTACTAATAGCCTACTCTCAGAGAGGGCTGTGCAAGTTAGTTTGGGTATCTTGCTTTTTGTCCAGTCTACCTAATGCAACAGTATGGCATTCAACATTCAGATTATCTTTAAGAATAGAAACCACCAGAAACATTTTAAAAATTATTTCCTAAGTTGGGCGGTGGTGACGCACATCTTTAATCCACCACTCAGGAGGCAGGGCAGGCGGATCTCTGAGTTTGGGACCAACCTAGCCTGCAGGATGAGTTCTAGGACAGCCAGGGCTACACTGAGAAATCCTGTCTTCAAAAAGCAAAATAAAATAAAATATCATTTCTTTCTAACTTACCCAAGGAAATATTGACTGAGCCTATTGACCACACGCCTGACTTTCTGTGTTTTCTCCCGACTTGTAGTTATCAGATAAAGGAAGAGGAGTTTCTGTGCCATTCACAGTACCGAGTATTCAGACACAGCCATGTGCACATTAACGGTGAACTGCATACGTGACGGCATGTACAACAGAGCAGAGGAATGTAAGCTCTACCTAGGCCAGTCTATGAACTCATTTGGAATCCATGCATCTCAGTTGAATGGAGCAAGTCTCTTTTTCATTAAATTCTTCTAGACTCTCTGGAAGGTCACTGTGACTGCCATAGTTTCTTTCTGTCTTGGGTATGTTAACCTGGAGAGGTTTAAGTGGAGACAAGTAACAATCTCTTTTTATTTTGAATTCTTCCCATAAGTAATTTAAATGTTTGTATAAAATAATCCTGCCCAAAGAAACCTGTTCCTTTGGATGCTAACCTTAAAGAAAGAATAGTCATGTAAGAGAAGGCCCTATTTAAAAATTCAAAACCTCGTCTTTAAAACACAAAACACTAAATTTTGCACTTATGAGAACTAACGTAACCCACAAGCAGGATTTTGTGAGGCACTTGGGGTATCCTGGATGTACTGACACAGAAGCCAAACAAACCTCTACTTTCTGGGTGCTCACCTTGTACAGAGACAGGGTCTGCAGAGCTTTTGATGTCTGGGTCTTTGTACATACTTAAACTTGTGTGTTGCCATACATGAATTGTTACAAAGTAACTACATTTAAAAAGCAATGAAACTATTAGCTTTAAAAGTTTTTGTTATGTTTATTTATTTTAAAATGTGTGCTCTTGAGCACATGTGGGTGGAGGTGTGTCTGTGTGTGCACTAGCGCAGACCGCAGCACGGGTTTGGAGGTCAGAAGTCACCTTCAGAAGTCATTTCTCTCCTGCCACCGTATGGGATCCAGGAATTGAACGCAGGTCATCAGCTTTGGCAGCAAACACGTTTCCTGGCTGAGTCTTGCCAGCCCTCTTAAAACCTCCTTCTTCAGGCAAGTGATGGTTTAGAGTATGCTCGCTCTCGGGGCTGTAGACCCATCACCACCGTCCTTCCAGGACATTTCATCCCAAAGCTTGCTAGCTCACTTCGCTCCTCAGGTCTCGTTCCTTGCACCACCATCCCCAGGCGACCATCAATTCTTCCCTTTTTGTTTACACATTTGTTTCTCCTGGACTTTAAAACAAAAGGCCGGGCAGTGGTGGCGCACGCCTTTAATCCCAGCACTCGGGAGGCAGAGGCAGGCGGATCTCTGTGAGTTCGAGGCCAGCCTGGTCTACAAGAGCTAGTTCCAGGACAGGCTCCAAAGCCACAAAGAAACCCTGTCTCAAAAAATCGAAAAAAAAAAAAGAAAAGAAAAAAGAAACAAAACAAAACAAAACAAAAAAACCCGCCCTCTCTAACTGCAATTCCAAGCCCTCTGACCAGCATCTCCCTACACCTTAGCCGTCCAATCTCAGGTGAGCGCCATTCTGCTCCATATTTATGACATCATTGTGCCGGACTCTACACGTTTTAGATGGTGGAACATGTCTTTCTATGCCTGGTTCAGTTTACTTAGTGTCCCCAGGTTCATCCACAGCAGCGTAAATGACTGAAGCATAAATCTAATTAGTCTTAATCAATAAAAACCCGGAGTCAGATATTAGGGTGAAAGGTGAAAGATCAGAGAAGCAGAGCAGTCAGCCATCAGAAATTACTACTAAATCTCAGACGGAGTGGGGTGATCCTGTCTCTACAAATCCTCAGCCTGTATGGTGGGCGAGATCTCCACCTCCCTAGAGTTTGGATTAAAGGCCTACTTCCCAGGTACTGGGATCAAAGGCGTGAACTCCCAAATCCTGGGATTAAAGGCGTGAGCCACCCCCACCGGGCTCCATTCCTCTTTTAGGTTGGTTCAATCTCTTATCGCCCAGTGTGGCCTTGGCTCCTGATCTTCCTGCTTCTTCCTCCTGAGTGCTGGGATTAAAAGTGTGTGCCTCCACTACCTGGCCTCTATCGTTAACTAGTGACGGGCTCGGCCCTCTGATCTCCAGTCAAGCTTTATTTGTCACAACACAAACAACAAATGGTAAGACCTCATTTCTTTCTACGGCCACATAGCATGCGATCTTGTACACAAGCCACATTTCCCGTGCCTGTCCACCCACTGGTGCACACTCCATTGGACCCTTTTTTGCATGGCACTGGGAAAACCATGAAACAATTATCTCTTTGATACACAGGTTTCATTTAATTTGTCAACATACTCAACAACAATGGGACGGCTGGACTACACAGTGGTTCTATTTTTGATAGCCGAGGCACTTTTGTGATCATCTTTTCTACAATGGCGGCACTTCCTGAACTCCCCGCCACTGGTGGCAAGGAGGCCTATTTCTCCACAAGCTCACCAGTGCTTTGTCTCCCAGACAGGGAGGCTAACAGGTGTGAGCGGTCACCTCATGGTTTTGATTTCTATTCCTTGACAATGTATGATGCTGACTGTTCTTTCACATACTCGTGGGTCATTCCTAGGTCCTCTTTGGTGAATCACTTCTTTGGGATCTGAAGAGTGGTGTTGCTTTAACTCTGTGAAGTCTTGTTTAGTCTAAGAAACTAGACTGTTGTCATGGGGTTGCGGGCTGTGTTCCCAGCACCTGAGAGGAACGCGGGCCATTTTTTTCCCGCCCTGCCTGGCTCCGTGGTTGCATGGCTGCACGGCCTGCTTTTGGCTCTGGTTAGCTTATACCCAGAATAATTACACACAAACTGGATTCATTTAAACTCTGCCTGGCCCATTATCACTAGCCTCTTCTTGGCTAACCCTGACATCTTAAACTAACCCATTCCTAATAGTCTGTGTGTCACCAGAAGATTCTAACCTGCATCCATCTCGGGCCGGAGCATCATGGCGTCTCTGGCAGTGCCTTCTTTCTCCTCGCCTTTCATTCTGTCTACTCCGCCTACCTAAGGGCTGTGTCCTATCTTACAGCCCAGACAGTCTTCTTTATTAACCAATGAAAGCAAAGAAATACAGAAGAACCCTCCTACACCAGATGTATCTATTGCCCCTATGTTGTATCTATTCAGATATCACCGACAGCCTCTGGGAAAGAAGGCTATCCATTCACGAGACAGGAAGGCGGAACAGGAGCATAATACTCCCACCTCCCTATGAGGCCTATGTAGACTTGACTTCGCCAAGGTCTCGCAAAGGTTCTAGAATTTCTAGAGTGCCTCTGTCACACTTGGAACCCTGCTGTGCCAAAGGCAGTTGTGCCAGCCTGTTTACTATACAACAGGACCAGGCCTGCAAAGTAGCCATGTAATCGTGAGCTTTCCCAAGCTTCAGAGGGGCTGGACCCTCATTGCCCAGCATCTATGGAGAGTGGTGGTCAGAACACACCACTGAGAGAAAGCGCAAGAGAGAGCCGACACGCAAATGATACACTTACGTTCTCCCAGGAAACCCCTTGTGTTTAGATCAGTCTTGGAATATTGGTTCAGCTTCCTAGGTTGTTGATACATTTTTTTTCCAAGTGAAATTTCTGTGCACTTTGAAGAGCGTTTAGCTGACAAACAAGCTGGCGGCTCTCCCCCCACCCCCGGCTTGAAGGAGGGGCTGTGAGTGAAAGCAAAGACGTAGAATGACTCTAAGATGCTCTGTGGTCTCCAGGCTCTGTCAGTTTATCAGGTCCATGAGGGGCCGCAGTGCTGTGATGGGTTACCATGGCTACCGTCTTCATCATTCTTAACTTTCTTCCTTTCACTTTTTCTGTTTCCTTCCCCAACTCTTCCTCCTCTTCCTTCCTCTCCCTCTCTCCTTTCCTTCCTTCATTTATTCTTCCCTGTATTCCTTCCTGTTTCCTTCCTTAGTTTTTCCTTTGCATTTTCTGCAGTGCTAACACTATGAAACTCCAATGCTCTGTCCTGTTCTCTCCGTTATGTTTAGCTCTTTGCTCAAGTGCTGCTTTCCCCGCAAGGTCTTCCCTGGCCTCCTTGACTGTTTCTCTGTATTTTAAAGCAACTTCAGTTTTTTTCCAGAGCCCCGTCTTCCCTCTGTCCACATTTCTTTTTCAAAAGAACGTACCACCATCTATCACCCAATATGTTTTGTTTATTTATCTGTTTATGATCTGCCTTATTTGAACGAGAAATTAAGCTGGGAATTTTTTTTCTTTTTTGGTCTGTTTTACTCACTGTGGACTTTCCATCACTAGAACGCACAGCGGACACTAGAAAATGGAAAATGTTTAGGCCTGAAACAGTTTGACTTGTGTCAGGATGAGTAAGAACGTGGCCAACCAAGAAAACACGCTTAACAAGAATAAATATGTTTCCAGAAAGTCATCCCGAAACACACTATTCACTAACAATTCACTAACAATGAAGGACTGGAAAAAAATACTCCATTTGACTGTCTCTGCTAATGTCAAAATGCTGTCGCGTGGGGTGGCTCAAGGCCTATTCGGAACATATTCTGAATACCGTTTCTTTCTCCTCTAAGAGATAGGGAAGTCTCTAAGCCTGAAATCACTTTTAGCAAGGCAAACAAAATTAGTAAACTGTCCATAACCAAGCAAATTTTACGTTCCCCCTCACATAGCCTGGGCTGGCCTTGAATCACCGCGTATGAGGATGACCGTGAACTTGCTGACACCCTCTGTCTGTGGGTCCTGGTACTGCAGGCACAACTGATGCGGAGGATCAAACTCAGGCGTTTGTGCATGCCAGGCAAGCATCCTACTGCCTGGCTCATATCCTCAGCCCCCGACCGAATTTTGTAAATGAAAATGTGCTACATCAGCACTTCTAACGGACCAAGAGTGCAGGCAACTTCATCTCTGTAGTTTTGAAAGAGTTTGAAGAAAGAAAAAAATCTAAAATATAGAGATTGATATGAAAAAAGGAGTCTATGTCATATGCTGGGTATGTGCACATGAGTGTGCATCCTGGGGGGGGTGTGTGACACATGTTCCTTGCACACTCTGAATGTGTTGGATGGTGACAGCATCATAGAGTCCAGTAGCCCTTTGTTGTAAATGGGAGTTACGGGTTGTGTTCCTGGCACCCGGCTCCCAGCCCCCAGCTGCCGGCCTGCTCAGTCGCTGGTTGCTTGTACCCAAAATAACCACATGAGAACTCTGCCTGGCCCATTATCATTAGCCTTTTCTTGGCTAGCTCTCACATCTAAACTAACCCATTCTAGAAGTCTGTATGTCACCACGAGGTGGTGACTTACTGGACGATTCTAAGGTACGTCCATCTTGGGCGGAAGAATCATGGCATCTCTCTCCCTTCCTTTCTCTCTCACCACCTTCCATTCTGTCTACTCCGCCCACCTAAGGGCTGTGTCCTATCTTACAGGCCAGGCATCCTTTTTATTTAACCAATCAAAGCACAGAAATACAGAAGAACCCTCCTACTCCAGCCCTTGGCTCGACAAGCTGTTGAACCTATGTTTGGGTGTAAAGCTCTTTTAATGTTTATGTGTTTTTTCTGCATGTATGTCTGTGCACCACATGTATTCAGTGCTCCCGGAAATGAAATTTCAGTCAGGTGTGAACTGCCACGTGACTGGAACCAAACCTGGGTCCTCTGCAAGAGCAGCCACTGCTCCGAGACACTGAGCCACCTCTCCAGCCCAGGAACCAAACCTGGGTCCTCTAATAAGATCAGCCAGTGGTACTAACCACTGAGCCACCTCTCCAGCCCAGGAACCAAATCTCGGTCCTCTGTAAGAGCAGCCACTGCTCCTAGGCACTGAGCCACTGCTCCAGCCCAGGCTGTGTGGATATATCTTCATAAACCTTTTATTCTAATGTTAAATGTTTGGCTTGGCTTTGCAGTTTCATGTTTGAGGCTGTGACTAGCACAATGCGTCCATGGCTGGCTTGCACATCGCAGCATTCTTGGATGGAAATTGCTCCTTCTGAAAGGGGAGTATATTTATGAACACAACGATCTTGCAACTTAGTGTCTCCAAGAGAGATGCTGAACACTGTCTGATTCTTTTTCTATAAAATAAAGACAAAGAAGGCATGGGTCCTAGCCCCGGTAAACTGTTGGGCTGTCTTTTCAGAACTCTCTGGAGTGAAACACTGGGCAGTCACTCATCACAAGCCTGGTTTCAGTCAGACATGGGCCATGGGAGTGAGCATGACTGACGGTGAACAGGGACTTTTAAATTCGAAACGATTCAGTGTGCTACCCCAAGAAGTTAACACACAAAACACAACGCCCCAGAGGTAGATTTTGCTTTGTTTTGTTTTAGTTTTGGAGCTAAGAATCCCCGAGACATTTAGAAAAAGTGCATTTCTTGGTAGGAATATATGGCACCATCCCCATGGGCAACAGCCTTCCTGGATCCAGCACCATCCCCACGGGCAACAGCAGTGAGGGAGTGGTTGCTAGCTTTCCTTCAGTGCTGTGGATGAGCTGTTACAGGGCTGGTCTCCTGTGTACCTCCTCATGGCTGAGAACTATGGGTGGTGTTGCCCTGGCAATAACTCACCAAGAGCTGTGATAAATAAACGATGAGAATGGGCCGTGCACAGCACCAGCGCCGATTCTCCACAGGGATATTGAAAGTGTGGGCAGTTGATGGCAGCAGTCACACTCACTGTCGCTCACCCAGGCCTGCCCACTGGGTTCCTGGCCGGGGCTGGCTCCTTCAGTGTGGTTCTTGTTCCCTAATCACGCTGTGTTCAGATTCTGTTGAGAACCCTGCTGACGTTCCTTCCTTGTTTAGAATCCATAAACACCTTCAGCACAGACATCCGTGGCTACTTTTCCGAGCTAATCTCATTGGCTGCCAATGCTCCTTTCAGCCATCTTCCTTGAAGATAAACAATTGGGTTACTGGGGCCTGGCCTTGATCTCTTGATCCCCGAGCCTCAGATCCTGCTGTCGCAAGTAAGTGTTCACATCAGCATCCCCCTGCAACTCCTACTTCCCTGACCCGCAGCACTGGTAAAGGGGAGCTTTTGTGTTTACTGTCCTGCTGCTCTGATGAAAGACCTGACAAAGTTACCACAGCAAGGGTTTCTTTGACTGCAGTTTGAGGGTGCAGTCCTCTATGGGGGGGGGAGGGAGGGTTTGGCTGCAGGGGCGGGAGTCTGCTGGTCACATGGCAGAGAGAGGGGCATGCTGGGCTTAATGTTACATTTATTTCACTCTTTTCATTTTAACAGTCGAGGACCCTACTTGGGGAATGGTCCCATCGACATTCAGGGTGAGTCTTCCTGCGTCCATTAAACCTCTTGGGGAATCTCACACCCAGAGACTGGTTTCCGGGGACTCACAATCCAGATAAACTGATACGAAGATGAACCATCAGCGAGCATGGGCCTGAGTGTTGCACCTGTTTCCTGGGTCTGTGGGGGAAGTTGCCACAACCCTTTGACAACTGTGTCACAACGCGCTCTCTGGCATTTTAACATGGCTTTTGAAAGGGGACAACGCTGGCCTTAAAAACACCTTTGAAAGGCCGGGCGGTGGTGGCGCACACCTTTAATCCCAGCACTTGGGAGGCAGAGGCAGGCGGATCTCTGTGAGACCAGCCTGGTCCCAGGCTCAGGTTGAGCACTTTTCCCTTCCCTTCCAACCAGACACCCTCTTACTTGAAGGTCCCCTCAAATGATACTGTCGGCGTAAAGCCTCTGACTGATTCTCGGATTACAATAATTCCCACTCTCCTTTCTTGCTCATCCCAGCATCTGCGTGGCCTCCTTCTTGCCAGGGGCTGAGACCACCTCGCCAAAAGAATCCTGCCACTGATGACGTCACCCTTCTGAGTGTCCCCTGTGTTTGGAAGGGACTCTTTAGAGTGCTAGGAGCAGTCACACCCTGGTCTCTCCCTAATTTACTATAATAGATCCCCTTTTAAAGGAATCTATTTGCTGTGCTCTGCAGGGCGGCAAAGGGAGAGCAGGTGGGACTCAGAGTCAGCTGATAACAAAGCGGTCTCCCCGGACACGATGGGCTTGGGACCCACCACACTCCGATGCTCCTCAAATGACATGTCACTGGTCACTCCTTGTTCCGGCTTTCTGCGATCCTGGTGACCAAATAGTCTTCCATCTCTGTTTCTCAGCACTATCCATGTCATCCTAGTTCTCCAGGAGCATTCCCTTTAAAGTCTAGGAGGCGAACTTGAACGAATGGGCCGCTGAGTGGCTCATTAATTAGATTTCTGTGTTGAGCAGAGCTCATGGCTCAGACCACCAGAAGTGGAGCACATGATATATTCATTTATTTAAAAAAAAAAGTTGAAGCTAGTTGATCTTTATGAATGGGGCATAAATATATACAATAATCAGAACTCTTCATTAGACCTAACATTATTTTATTTATGCACTGTTTTCTGTTTCCTACTTGACTTTAACCTTGAAGGAATAACCCTTACTCCAGTCATCTTTGTGCCCTCCACGGGGATGTGATTACTACTGTTACAGGGTAGATGCTCAATAAAAAGATGCTACTGTGTGGCTAAAACATACCCTCCCTATAAATCCGTCCTACCTGGCAAAATGCCTCCAACTACTATCTGGTGTCGGCCTTCCCAAGGAGAACTACCAACATTCTCAGCAGTGTGTTCAGAGAGGTCCAATCTTCAGCTGCAGGAGCCAGGCGTCGTCAATGTCAAAGTCGGGCGGGAGCAAAGATGGGGGCGTTTGTCAGTGTTCTATTTTCCTCCACCGAAGAATCTGTTACACACAATTTAAATAATATTTCAGCAAAGCTTGCTGCCTCTCAGAAAGGCTGACGTAATTACCAGGTGATGCGCAAAGCCCAGTACACGCACTCAAAGGGGTGGCGTGAGGACAGGAGACACGTTTAGACAGAGACCTCGTGACTGAGTTTCTAGTAAAGTATAGATGGCATTTTTAGAAAATGAACCTCACTCTGTTTTCTTTTCTCTGTCTGTCTCTGAGCAAAGTGCTGTTTCCTCTCCTTAGATCTCCTAGCTGGTGTGTGAAGGAGATGGTCCTAGACTTGCGACGTGAGACATGTTTGCTCTTAGTGTCCAGAACACAATTTTT
>JAQHUG010000430.1:1167277-1180684 GCA_028555095.1 Dicrostonyx torquatus | reverse complement strand
CTAGCTCTCATAACTTAAATTAACCCATTTATAGTCATTTATGTTTTTCAGCGTGGTTTCCACCTCTCTTCCATCTTGCACCTCCTGCTCCTCTCTGTGCCCTCCTGTGTCTCCGCCACACCTAGATTCTCTTCTCTCTCTGCCCGGAAGTCCCACCTAATTTCCTCCTAACTAGCTACTGCCCACTCAGCTCTTTATTAAACCAAGCAGAAGGTGCCTTGACAAAGACACATCTTCACAATGAATAAAAGATTATTCCACAACAAGTCAACCAATGGGCTAATGAAATAATGACATACATGAAAAAAAAATGTATGACGCGTATATGCCCATGAAAGCACTTGACATCCTTAGCCATCAGGGAAATGAACAGTAAAACTACTCTGAGATTCCTTCTCCTCCCAGGCAGAATGACCACCATGAAGAGAAGAGAGAATCACTACTGCTGGAGAGGATGTGGGAAGAGAGGATCTCTAACCTGTACGGGGATAAGTGTAGCCGTGTGGCCATTCTGGAAACCCTACAACGTCTTCTTTAAATAAAACAACCAACCTTAGACCTCTGCTACGGACCTGCTGTATCTCACCTTGAAACAGACCCCCAAGGACTCCGCTCTGCTGTGAAGACACCTGCACATTCCTGTTTAGTGCTGGCCTCGTCACGATAGCAAAGACGGCAGAACCAGCCTCAGTGTCCTTCAACAGATCGTAAGTGGGATATACACACTCAGTGGGACTTCATTCCTCTGTGAGCAGCGAGACTCTCGGGGGAAATGGGTGGGGTTGGACGGCGTCATACTACCCAAGCGACCCAGACGCAGAAAGACAGCACATTTCTCTCACACGCGGATCCAGCTTACGGTCTGCATGTGGCGTTTATAGTTTGGGTGATCATATCTAACAAGCCAGTCTTTCACTAAAACACGCAGAGGTTAATGGATGTGGGCTTGGAGTATACGTTGAAATCTTACTGGCTTGGCCTGTGTGTTATAGCCTATTTCTGATTCACTGGATACGCAGAATGTATTGCTTATGATTTACTTAATACCAGGATTTTGCTAGATCAAGTACGGTGTTGAAAAAGAGACCAGTAAATTTAGAATTGCAGATGGAATGGAATGTGGCCCATGGCTTAGCTTAAATTAGAATTAATTCCGATTGGAATGGTTCACTTCTATATCTTGTTTGTTTGTTTGTGTCAGGGTCTTACCTTATAAACACCGTGCATTCCAGGCTGGTCACGAATTCCTGGCAATCCTCCTGCCTTACTCTCCCAAGTGTTGGTCTTATAGGCAAAACCTACCATGCGTGGCTGAATAAACTCTCAGACACATCATGATTCTCCTTCAGAGATCCCAGAAAATTTTATTTTTAACACATGATTAAACTGAGATCACATTTCTAGGGCTTTACTAGTTGTTTTTGAATTTTTCACTTATTTTTTTATTAATAATAGCCTTGCATAATTATGATATATCATGTAATGCTTGATTCCTTTGCACGCTGTTGTATTTTAACACTTTCTGTGACAGAACCTCATGATATAGTCCAGGCTGGGCCACAAACCCCTCAGAAGCATGAGGACCACCATGCCTGACTATCTATGTTTTGATAGATATTGCATTGTGTCACTTGAAGATTTGTTTTGTTTGCTTGCTTGTTTTTAGAGACACAGTTTCTCTGTGTAACCCTGAATGTCCTGGAACTTGCTTTGAAGATCAATCTGTGTAGGCAGAAGTTACTTACTGGTTTTTTTTTTCTTTTTGGTTTTTTTTTCAAGACAGGGTTTCTCTGTGGCTTTTGGAGACTGTCCTGGAACTAGCTCTTCTAGACCAGGCTGGTCTCGAACTCACAGAGATCCGCCTGCCTCTGCCTCCCGAGTGCTGGGATTAAAGGCGTGTGCCACCACCGCCCGGCCAGAAGTTACTGTCTTGCAAGCAACTCCCAAATAACCAGCAGTTGCTTCCCAGATTACCACGCAGAGGCCTATATTAATTATCAATGCTCAGCCAATAGCCTAGGCTTATTACCAACTAGCTCTAACACTTAAAGTAACCCAAAATTCTTATCTATGTTTAGCCACATGACTTGGTATCTTTTCTCAGTGTGACATTCCTGTCTTGCTTCCTTCCTCTGTATCTGGCTTGAGACTCCTAGACTTTGCCCTTCGTCATCTTTATCTCTGCTTGGATTCCCACCTGGCTCTATCCTGCCTTGCCATAGGCCATAGAAGCTTTATTTATCAACCAATGAGAATTACACATATTCACAGTATACAGAAAGACTGGCCTTGAAGTCACAGAGATCCACTTGACTTTGCCTCTAAGAGATTTCAAATAACTAAACAGAGTTATTCTTATATTTGAAATTATCTCTCGTATTGAATTTTAAAATCTGGGCCTAAAGTAGAAACTGACAACAGGTACGAGTCTATGGCTTAATAAAGTTATGAGTGAAAGACACCAGTCGGGAAGCAGAAAACAAGGTCTCTTGAGTAAGTTGGAAGCATGGGGACCTTGGGAGAGGGTTGAAGGGGAGGGGAGAGGCAGGGAGTGGATCAGAGAAAAATTTAGAGCTCAATAAAAATCAGATATATATATAAAAGACACCAGTCACTGGAAGGTATGGAGCACAGAAATGTGCATCAGGGAAGGGGTACTTCACGGGAGGGGGATGTGTGCTGATATTTTGTTTGTGATCTAACAAATAAAGCTTGCCTGAAGATCAGTATGCTGTGCTAACCACACTAGTTAGCCACAGAGGCCAGGCAGTGGTGGCTCACACCTTTAATCCCAGCACTTGGAAGACAGAGGCAGACAAATCTCTGCGAGTTCAAGGCCACCCTTTCCCACACTAGATTGAATCAGCCTAAAACAGAAACAGAGTCAAGCGGTGGTGGCTCACACCAATAATCCCAGCACTAGGGAGGTGGAGACCGGAAGGGATACCGCTGGGCAGAGAGAGAAATATAAGGCAGGAGGAGACAGGAGCTCAGGATTCAGTCTGAGGACTTTAGAGACAGGACACCCCATTCGGTCTGAGGATTTCACAGAGGTAAGAACTAGTGTCTGGCTGCTCCGCTTCTCTGATCTTTCAGTATTTACCTTGATATTTGACTCCAGGTTTTAATTATTAAAACCAATTAGAATTTGAGCTACAGGGAGGCTTCATGGGAGGGGGGCTTCACAGGAGAGGGCGCTCAGAGCCCCACCCCTAGCTCAGGAGCAACCAATAGTTGATAGAATATTGAGTATCAGGGTACGAGAGAAATTTCCTTGCTGTTGTGTTCCCTGGTAGGTCAACTGAGCGCCAGTGGGTGACTCACACCCTTGAGAGTATGGGGGGCATAAATAGGACTTGGTGGGTTAGCTGAAAAAGCAAAACCCAAACAAAGAAAAAAGAAAGAAAGCATGGATTTGGGAAGAGCTCAGGGTTGAGGTGGATCCGGCAGGAGTCAGAGGAAAGACTGGAAAGTGAATATAATCAAAATACGCTCTATGAGATTATCCAAGGCTAATAAAAATACTTTGGTATTGAAAAAAAATACATGCTTCAGATTCTCGGATATTAGAAAGAAATCTACTCATCGGGGATTTTCATGCTTGTAGGGAAAATAATTGAGCTGGAGTGTAATCTTGACACTCAGGAGGTGGAGGCAAGGAAGAGCAGGAGTTCAGGACCATCCTGGCCTACATGGGGCTATCCTAGCCTACACGAGGAGTTTGAGGCCAGACTGGGCTACTTGAGACTCTGGTGAGTGTCTGGGTATGGGGGTGGGAAGGCATTTTCTTGGTTAATGATTGATGTGGGAGGGTCCAGCCAACTGTGAGGTGCCATCCCAGACGACTGGATCTGGGCTGTAGAAGAAGGCAGGCTGAGAAAGTCATGGGAACAAGCCAATAAGCACCTTCACCCACAGTCTCTGCTTCAGCTCCTGCCTCCAGGGCCTGCCCTGAGCCCTCTTAGTGATGGACTGCTGTTTATCACGGGAACAAGAGCAGAGCAGGGCGCTGGTTAATAGAGACATCGGTTGGACGGAGCGTGACCCAGTGGGGACGGGCAGAAGACAGCAGAAGCAAGCAACTCTGACTGTAGTTCTGCTCTAGGTCAAAGGTTAGCAGGAGTCACACATGGCCTTTTAATCCTCCCCATTCTCCTTGAAGCAGGTCCCAGGGGCTTTGTCCTGAGGCCTCTCTCTCACAGCCTCCCTCCCAACCACTAGCCTTACTCCATCCAGCAACCTCTGTGCCTCTTGGGGCAGTGCTCATCATCACTTTAATAAACCCTGCTCAGGTGAAGAAGTACTTACTTGAGTCCCTTGCCTGATGCCAACTTTGCCCAAATGTTAACATTTGCTTTGTGGAGCTTTCTGAGTGTGTGCATCCTGACTCAAAGGAATGACTTAGTACGATTCCCCATAGAAGAGTTTCAGGTCAGTGTGGGGAGAAGTTTTAAAGGGACCTAAACACTCCATGCATACTCATTGATTTGAAGAATAGTCATGAGGCACTTCATGGGTCCCAGACACTGCTGTAGGCTTCGGCGATCCTTTAGGTGGAAGTGTCTTCCGGCAGGTTGGAAGGAGATTCACCCATTTCATTCCGGGGTCAGTACCACACAGCACGGCTGAGGTTGGGAAATAGTGACGGCCTCTTTTGCGAGGCTGCACTGTGTTGGGCTCTTTGAGGAATGAGTGTCGGGGTGGAGAACCTGGTGAGCAGGTTTCCAGGAAGGTCTCAGGACAGAACGCTTCCAGGCGAGTCTTCATGGGAAGTTAGGTAGCCGGTACATGCATCAAGCTAGGATCCCAGAAATTCTTCAGAGGTAAGTATTGCTTTCTTACCTGAAGGTTCAGGAAGATTCAAACCACACACCTACTCACCCACTCTGGGCTCCCACGAGAGGTTTCTGCAAATCAGAACAGACATAGGGTCTTCACAGGAGGCTTCTCGCCATCTCTTCATTACCCCCTAAACAGTCAATCAATAAATATCCATCAAGCACTCACTATGTGCTGAGTGACACCCGGGAGTCATGCCTGCAAACATCCACATCCCAAGGGAACCCACATTTTAGCAAGAGAGGGAAATACCGTACTTCACCGGGTCAAGGAGCACAGCATCCTTTCACGCTGTGGTCAGCGTCGGTTCTATTACAAAAGCGATCTTGCCCCTTGTCATCACAGCCTCTCCGATGGGATGACATCCTGCTAATTTAACAAGATGAACGAACAGAGAAGTGAGAAATACCAACAAGGGGAGGGGTGCTGGTGGCCTAAGGGGTGTGGAGGGGGCTGCTGTTGTAGACGGAGGAACTCTTTGGAAAAGGTGAGGACAATCGCGCACAGACCCGAGAGTGGTTGGAAAACTCACGTAGACAACCCGGGAGAGCAGCAAGGAAGCTGGGTGTGTTGGCCAACAGTAGTCCCAGAGCTTGGGAGGCTGAAGCAGGAGGATTGTCATGAGTTTGATGTAAGAACAGCCAGGAAGGGCTAAGACTGCAGATGAACAGCAAAGAGGGAATATTAGGGTATAGGCCCGAAAGCTACCGCACTGGCAGGACAAAAGGAACTCAGCTGACGGGAAGTGACGGGAAGACATCTGGGGAAAAGATATCAACAGACCAATGAGCCACTTTATTTGAGCCTGAAACTCGAGAGAGGTTACTGTTTCAAATGTCAAATGTGGGCTCCTGCATCCAGACTGCGTATAAATTTTGTGACACGTGTGATGAGTTCTGAAGACCAAGCCCTGGGAGAAGTCCAGCATTGCCCTGTGACCCACACAGGCCGGCCCTGCCTTGAGGGTAACTTTCTCTCTTCCTCTCCCGCTCCCTCCCTCTCCCTCCTTCCCTCTCTCTCCCTCTCCCTCCCTCCCTCCCCCTCTCCTCTGATAACTAGACCCTCAGGCTAAAATTCCCCTAGACTGGAGCCAGTGCTGAGAAGGCTCCGTGGGAAGGCTGTGCCACTGTGTTGTCACAATGGCTGCTCTGACTTGCGGCTGTTCTTTGAGGACAGTGTTTTTATCTATAATCTTTCCCCAGTGTCTTCCAGGACTGACCCAGTCTCTTCCCTGAGCACGGCTTTGCTCTCGATGTCTTCCTGTCCAGGTATTTCCGGGTCCCTGTGAGGCAGCAACAATGCTGACAATGCCAGTATTCCTAAAGTGAGCACATCTCAGTATTACTGTGATTAGGAACGCAAGTCAAATCAATTATTACACACAGTCCCTGGCACAGACATTCATTCCTTTTCTCCAGAGAAGTCTTGAAGACTATTTTTTGAGACAGCGTCTTGATATTAGCACAGACCAGCGTCACTCTCACTAGGCAGCTCGGAACGGCCTTAAATTGATGGCGGTCCTCCTGCCTCAGTCTTAGGTTTGCTGAAACTACAGGTGTGAGTCAGGTGCGAGTCATAGGACCTGGTGTGAAGATCGAGTTTTCTTAGCTAGAGTTTCCGGAAATCAGTCAGTAACATTGCAGTTATAAAAAGATATGTGGGGATATTTCTTGGTATAACATAAAAAGCTAAATGCAAAATGTCTTTCCGGTGCTGACACATAAGGAGCTAGGGATGTGGTGACATTTGGTTTGTGGAGTTAGCCACACTGGCTAGCCATAGAGGCCAGGCGGTGGTGGCACACACCTTTAATCCCAGCCCTTGGGAGACAGGGGCAGACAGATCTCTGGGAGTTCAGTGCCACCCTAGGCTACACAAGATTGAATCAGTCTAAAATAGAAACAGAGCCAAGTGGTGGTGGCTCACACCTTTAATCCCAGCACTAGGGAGGTGGAGATGGGAAGGAATATGGCCGGGCGGAGAGAGGAATAGAAGGCGGGAGGAGACAGGAGCTCAGGATTCAGTCTGAGGTTTCATGGAGACAGCATTCAGTCTGAGGACTTTAGAGACAGGACAGCCATTCGGTCTGAGGATTCGGTAGAGGTGAGAACTAGTGGCAGCTGCTCTGAGTCTCTCATCTTTCAGCTTTCCCTCCCTAATATCTGACTCCGGGATTTTACTATGAAGACTAATAGAATGCGTGTTATATAGGACACATCGCCGACGGGGGGGTGAAGTGTAAGCTGAATTAGCAATGCAGCTGTTTATGCGAACACAGCAAAGTAGCAATGAAAGTCGAGGCTTTGCAGGGCCAGAAAGCATTTCTTTTTTTTTTTTTTTTTTTTGTTTTGGTGTTTTGTTTTTGTTTTTTTGTTTTGTTTCTCTGTAGCTTTTGGGATACTGTCCTGGAACTAGCTCTTGTAGACCAGGCTGGTCTCGAACTCACAGAGATCCGCCTGCCTCTGCCTCCCGAGTGCTGGGATTAAAGGCGTGCTCCACCGCCACCCGGCCAGAAAGCATTTCTAACACGGCTCCATCACACACATGGTAGGGGTAATGTTCATTCAGCAGCCACCAGAGTCTACATGTGTGCATCTATACACATTCATATACATACTCACCAAAAATTATATATAAATGTTTTTTTTAAAAAAAAACAAACCAAAAACGTTTAACATGTTGCTGGGAAGATGGTTTAGTTGGTCAAGTGCTTGCACGAGGGTGTGAGTCTGATTCCCAAACCCACACATTCTAAAGAAGCTGGCTGTGGTGGCTCGGGTTTGTATGCCCCGCACTGGGAGAGAAGATGGCAGGGTCTCTGGGGCTCACTGGCCAGGATTTGGTGAGTTCCAGGCCAGTGAGAAAGACTCACCAAAACAGAACAAACCAAAACAAAGTGAATTGTGTCTGAGCAATGACTTGTCCTCTGGCATCCACGCACATGTTCAAAGTCACACACGCACACACACACCTGTGCATTCGTGTTCCCCTGCACATGCGCAGACACACGTAAGAAATCGATCAGTGCAGCATGAACATGAGAAGTAGAGCCAGTGCATACGTCGGGAGGAGGCAGTCCGAGGCATTATGGGAAAACAAGAACTGTGTTTCCCTGAAGATTTACCATAACTTACTCAAGCAGGGAATGGTCCATGGGTGAGCTCCACGCTGGCGTCTCAAGTCCGTATGATGAGCAGGTGAGTTTCAGACACAGCTCCGAAATAGAATACATCGCTGACAACATGAAAATCCTCACGTCACTTTCACGATGGAGTCCATGGGTAAGAGTGTGATCCTAGGCTGTGCTGGCAGTCACAGAGAGTTCGTGTCACCGTTCTGAAAGGCAGACCAGGACCACAGTTTCCATGAATCAATCGACCCCCAGCCTATCTTCGTGGCAGATTGTAAAAGTCCCGTTTTCCTCCAGGGAATCAAATCTCAAGAAACATTTTGATTGGTTTATTTATTTTCTTGTCTAGAGTTTTCACACACAGTGGCTCCTGAGAGCAAGTCCCCCGCAGGGCCTGGACATGCACTTCAACAGCAAGGAACCCCCCTTCACAGCCCTCCCCCCCAGCAGCAGTGAGCCCCCTCTCCTCTCCTAGCACAGGTGTCTCTTACCAACAGGTACAAAAAACAATTAAAAACAAATTAAAACACAATACTCAGGGCCAAGCCTCACTGCCTGTACTCAATTCCTGAGACCTACATGGTACAAGAGAGAATGCCTACCAATTGTCCTGTGACGCCCCCAACATGACATAGCATGTATGTAACATGTGCACACCCCCCATACAGGTGCATGTACACAAAACAAAATATGTTTTATAGAAAGAATAAAGCTGAAAATGAATTTGTAACTTTGGTCCTGTATTTCGTGAAGACATCAACATGACTGGGCAGGAGGGAGGCAAATTTCTGAGAATTCCAGGACAGCCAGGGCTACGTAGAGAGAACTTGTCTCAAAAACAAACAAACAAAAGACCCCGAAAGAAAGAAAGAAAGAAAGAAAGAAAGAAAGAAAGAAAGAAAGAAAGAAAGAAAAAGAGAAACATGAAAAGAAATCCACATGACTTGACCACTCGGCTTAATAGTCCAGGCTCATTGTCCAAGTCATTCCTAGAAGGCAGAGGCATGGGAAATTGGTGGGACGTTAGTTTCAGATAAAATAAAAAGGGTTGGGGGTAGGTTGATGCTACAGCACATGCAATACCCAGGCTCAGTATCCAGCGCAACAAATAAGCAAAATAAAATAATAAAATAATAGATGTTGGTAATCCCTAGCACTACACGCATGGTTACTAAGGCGCTGTGGGCGGAAGTTAGCCAGACCCTGGAACCCCAGCATATTCAATAAGCTGACGAATAATCGTGTGAGGGCCAAAGTCTTTATGGCTCTGTTTTTCTTGACGTGTTTTCTAGTGTCTACAATTAAATAAGCCAATCTGTTGCATGTAACCATTTTCAGTGGGTCTTGTCCATGTATAGCAAGATTCCCAGAACACGGGTTACTGCCTTGGAATCATTTCTTTGTTCTTAACAACTGGGTGTGTGCTCTTTCTCACTTCTTCACTTATCTTCTTGAAGAAGAAACATCCTGGGGAAATAACCACCATGGATCTGAGTTTAACCTTCTCTTACAAAAAAAAAAGAAAGAAAGAAAGAAAGAAAAGAAAGATAGGAAAAAGAAAAACAAATCAACTAATTTGGGTCAAATATGTCTTACCTCAATTTCCAAATACCTGGTCAATGTGTAACTTAAAAAAAAAATTGTTGCCGGGCGGTGGTGGCGCATGCCTTTAATCCCAGCACTCGGGAGGCAGAGGCAGGCGGATCTCTGTGAGTTCGAGACCAGCCTGGTCTACAAGAGCTAGTTCCAGGACAGGCTCCAAAGCCACAGAGAAACCCTATCTCGAAAAACCAAAAAAAAAAAAAAAATTGTTATCTGAGCCAGGGCGACAGCTCCACACTTACCACAAATCCTGATGATCTAAATTTAATCCCTGAAACCCATGTGGTGGAGAGAACCAGCTCCAGCTCTTGTCCTCTGACCCCCACACAAGCCTTGTGACTTGTGTGTATGTGTGTGTGTGTGTGTGTGTGTGTGTGTGTGCGCGCGCGTGCGCATGAGCACACACGTGTAATCTTTAAGCTTAGCATGAAAGTGTGAAGTCCTTGAGAGGCTATTAGATTATAGATTGGGGCCCAAGGGGTTGTGGCTCAGTTAGTAGCTCTCTTGCCCAGCGTGCACAGGGCCATGGGTTCAAGCCCAGAACCACTTAAGCCAGGTGGGCAGCTACATGTCTCTAATCCCAGCTCTCAACAGGTGGAGGCAGGAGGATCTAGGGTTGGAGGTTATCCTTGGCTACCTGGCGAATCTGAGGCCAACCTGGACTACATGAGACCCAAAGAGCTGTGGTTTCTCTTCAAGCAGGAGAGGGCATACTAAGAGAGACTCTGAGAAAGAACAAGAGACCAGCACTCACGCGACAAGGCTTTAAAGCCTGAGCAGCCACGGAACCCCAATGCCCCGTGTCTGCATTAACAGAAGGCCTTGGAGAGGGCAGATGCTGAGGAGGGAGCTGGAGACTGGGCTGTGAGAGGCCCTCAGGAGGAACTGGGGCATTCTGGGATGTTTAGATAGCTGCCCTCCCCCACCCCCACCACCAACTGCTGCGTCTTTCTCAATGATGGCATTGGAAGCCTTTGGGTAGGACATCACAGCTCCCTAGAACACTGACCACTGGGAGGATTTGGAGGGGAAGGCCAGAGGGCCATCTTTGTCTTCCTCCTTCCTCCTTCTCACTCTCCCTTACCTCACCTCTCTCTCTCTCTCTCTCTCTCTCTCTCTCTCTCTCTCAGGTGAGCTATCACTATTTTCATTATGTTTCTCAGTCTGGCTTCAAACCAAAGATCCCTGAGCCTCCTGATTATAGAATCGCATTTGATCCCACACCAGGCAGCACATCTTTCTATAAAAACTTGCAAGAACATGTCGTAGAGAGTAACGTCTTATATTTTTGCACAATTGCACAGATAGATCCCCCTTCCCATTTATCTCCCACTGTTTGTGGAGGAAGGCACCAGGAGCCCACAGGTGACTCCTTCTTCAGCTGCCAGCTTGACTGGATTTGGAATCACCTGGGAGACACACTTCTGGGTGTGTCTAGAAGGAAGTTTTCCTGAGGAAGACCCGCCACGAACAGTGTGGTCCCATCCCATGGCCGGAGGCTTCAGACAAAATAAGAGGGAGCAAAATGCTTCCTGAATTCAAGCGGAAAGTGACCAGCTGTCTCGCGACCCTGCCACCATGATGAACTGTGTCCCTGCACACCACAGGCCAAACTAAACTCTCCCAACTCCGGTTGCTTTTGTCGGGAGCTGAATAGAGCCTGGTCGTCTTTGTTTCAAAGCGACAGTACTGGAAATCCACACAGGGACCGAGGGTATGAAATATATACTTGCCTCTGCTGATGGCTGCAGCCCCACCTGCTAATCCTGATCCAGGAACCTGAGACACGCACATGCCCACTAGCCCTACAGCTGGTACCGGGAAACTGAAATCAAACAAAGGACGAAGGGCAAAGGTGTGCCCCCGATTACACGTCTGTCCGGACTCCAGATCAAAGAGAGCAGGCGTCTCTTGTGACCCCAAGAACATCGGCATTGCCTTCTCCAGCTGACCTGTGTTTATCTTGCATTTTGTAGTCTCTCCTGCTCGGAGACGGAGACAGCCAATCCGAGTACGACTCTAATTCAGTAGGAATTCGGCATTGCTTTTTATAAAACAGGCATTTCAGAACCATGGCTGTTCTTCTCTATCCGGGCGAACTTCCCTTCCCTGGGCAGACGTGAACAATGACAACCAAAGCTGCCACCGTAGTTCATGCTGGGGGACCCAGGGCAGTTCACAGGGAGGCCTTGTCATGCTTAGAGGCCCTCTTCAGTTACCCACCCTAGCGTACAGGCTCTAGCACTTCCAAGGACCAAGCGTGATTAGGGCGGACTGCACACAAGCAGCAGTGGGGGTGGGGTGGGGGTGACAACTGCTTTCTCAGGTGAGCTTCCAATGACCCTCCCCACCCCCTCCTTCTAGGAGGGAATGTTGACAGTCAACAAGCCCAGGCTTGCAGGCAGGCACAGCTGTTTAGCTCAGAGGACTGAGGTCTCCGGTGACGTCTGCACGAAGAAGAAATAAATGAGTGGTTTCCAAGGACATGTTACTGTCAAACTAGTGAGAGTCAGGCCACACAGCTTCACCTGTGATGTTTAGTTACTGTGGGTTCTGGGTCCCACCTTCAAGCTCTGGGGCCGATCAGTTTTGAGAAATCTTCTGGACCCTGAGAAATAACATAGGTGTGCGTGTATGTATGTGTGTGTGTATATTTATGTGTGTGTATGTGTATATATGTGTGCGTGTATATATATATAGGTGTGTGTATGTATGTGTGTGTATATATATGTGTGTATGTATAGATATGTGTGAATGTGTATATATAGGTGTGTGTATGTGTATATATGTGTGCGTGTATATATATATATATAGGTGTGTGTATGTATGTGTGTGTATATATATGTGTGTATGTGTATATATAGGTGTGTGTATGTATGTATATATGTGTGTATATATAGGTACGTGTATGTATGTATATATGTGTGTATGTATATATATGTGTGTATATAGGTGTGTGTATGTATATATGTGTGTATATATGTGTGTATATAAGTGTGTATGTATGTATATATGTGTGTATAGGTGTGTGTATGTATATATATGTGTGTGTTTATGTATAAGCATGTGTGTGTATATGCGTGTGTGTACTGATAGTTTTACTTATTTCTCAAATTTTCAGTTTTGAGAATGTTAAATTTTTATACTCAAATATCTATTTTCGACGAAGATAAAGGATTCGAGCTGCTGCCCAGGGTTACTAAAAACAGCTTCTTAGTAGATTTGTGCTTCTGATTGACAGGCCTTTGGCAGGTGTAAAGACAGGACTTGGGGCAAAGCCCTTTCATCTAGTTAATATGCGCAGAACTCTCAAGCCAGAGCGGGACTGTGGGGAGGGCGAGCTGCTGCAGCCGGGCCCACCAGGAGGATAGCACAGCCAGCTGCCAGGGCCTTTGCCCTCTGTCTCTCTTTGGGCACATTCAGCATCCAGGCTCAGGGTCTCCGAGGTTGAGGAATCCGGTGCTGGCCTGGTGAGGCAGTCTCGGAATACCTCACCCTCCAAGTATTTACGATCCTCTCAAGATAAGAACTCCATTCCACAGGGAGAGGGACATTTTCCAAGGGCTCCTTAGAGGACTTTGCTAACGCCACGAAAGCCCCCGGTGTTCTGACTGGAACCAGAGGTGTCCCCTTTGACCAGCCCCTTGCAGACAGCTCCCTGGCCTGCCTTAACCAGCTGCAGTGTCATGCCCTATGTCACCCAAATCCTGGAGCTCGCCGGCCAGCCAGTGTGGCCAACACAGGAAGCTTACACTCATTCAAGAGATCCTGCCTCTCTGTCTCAAAACTAAGGTGGAGAGTGACAGTAGACACCTGACATCGACCTCTGACCTCCA
>JAQHUG010000430.1:935307-945878 GCA_028555095.1 Dicrostonyx torquatus | reverse complement strand
GTGTCCATGTCAGCAGATGTCCATGTCAGCAGATGTCCATGTTAGCAGATGCTCATGTTAGCAGATGTGTCCATGTTAGCAGATGTGTCCATGTTAGCAGATGTGTCCATGTTAGCAGATGTCCATGTTAGCAGATGTGTTCATGTTAGCAGATGTGTCCATGTTAACAGAAGTGTCCAGGTTAGCAGATGTGTCCAGGTTAGCAGATGTGTCCATGTTAGCAGATGTCCATGTTAGCAGATGTCCATGTTTGCAGACAATGACCCCACACATTAAAGATCTTTAAGACTTCACCCAGAAACTCCTACAGCTGATAAGCAAAGCAGCTGGATACAAAATTCTCAGGAGCCTTCCTATATACCAATGAAAATACAGAGAAATAAGTTGGGGAAACAGTATCTTTTTCAATAGCCTCAAAAACTCTTGGACTAAATCTATCCAGTGAAGTGAAGGGCATGTACAATGAACCCTTCAAGATCCTGGGGAAAGGTCAGAAACCAGAAGCTGGAAAGGCTTGGCATGCTCCTGGATCGGCAAGATTAACCTTGTGAAACAACTGTCTTACCAAAAGTAATCTACAGACGCGATGTAATCCCCATCAAAATTCTAACGCAATTCTTCACGGAAATTATTGATCTCAGAATTCATATGGAAACACAAAGACTTAGGATATCAAAAATAATCCCGAACAATAAAATCATTGGTGAATGTATCACCATCCCAGACCAGATTTCAAGTTAAACAGCAGAGTTATAGTAATAAAAACAGCATGGACAGGTATAAAAACAGGTACATTGATTAAAGGAACAAAACAGAGATCCAGCTATCCGCCTCCATGCCTATGCACGCCCAAGTTTTGACAAGCCAAAAACACACATGAAAGAAAAAAAACATCATGAATTTTTAAATTTTTCATTATTTCCTCATTCTTTTAAAAAATTCTCTATAACTGTTTTTCAATACTTTAATTTTTCACAGCAGCCACCACTGTGTACACCGTGCATTGCTTTCTCTGTCTGTCTGTTTTGCACAGGAAGGCAGTGCTCGATGGGCCTGGTAGCCTGTGTGAGCCTGGGGGTGACAGTGCCTGATACCCAGCATGCACTCACACCTGCTGACGGCTGGATGAGCTCTCACCCACAGGCTGTCACCAAACCAGCCCTTCCCACTTTAGAAACAAGTACACGGCCAAGGGATGTGGGCCCCGAGGATGCTTCGAGGTCAGCAGGGCACAGGTGGCAAGGTCTAATTCCTCTTACAGATTCCCTAACTTTACATCCACTCGAGAGCTTAAAAATACAGGTGTGAAAGCTAACTAAACAAAGGAAGCAATAACGTGTTCAGCCAGGCCAGAGAAACCCCAGAGTTGGGGCCTAGAAGCTGTTGCCATAGTAACAGTAACAAACCTGACTTCTTAGGTGAAGAGCTGGTATTTTCATTAATTTACAGAGAGAACAGCATCTTTATTTTTTTTTCAAAATTGGTACTCTTTGTAAGAAGACGACATTACTCTTAAAATACCCAGGAGACTGTGCCAGCCGTGCACCCTGGTGGCAAACACCGGAAAGGAGTGTTTGAGGGATGCTCCGGCCCTGGCTGCAACTTCAGAACGTCTGGCCCATGGCTGCTTCGCTCCACACTTTCTGGGCCTGTTTTGAGACGGAACAAATTATGGTGGAAGCACTCGGCAGAGGAAACCTCATAGCAGGAGGAAATGGGAGGGGGACAGGAAGGGCAACATTTCCCCCGCACAAGGGTGCTCCCAAGGAGCAACTTCCTTTAGTCAGGTCTCACTTTCAGAAGGTTCCAACAACCTACCCAGCCCCTGACGATCATCCGGGGACCTAGGCTCCAACCTGAGAGCCAGAGAGCAAAATTTCCTACCCAAACCATGCATGGTGGGATTTCCTTTCCATCATTGCATGCTCTGTGCTTGGTTTCCCAGAAAGACTTTAGAGAGAGAGCTTTTTACCAGTGAGTCACCGAGAGAGGCTTGTTCAGGCTATAAGCCCTCAAAGGAGAGATGAAGTCAGCCTGTTTTCCATTTTAGAGTTGGGCAAAGAGAAATAACAGATGTGGTTGATCTAGATGAAAATGGCTGACCCAGATGGTAAGGACAGTTGCCAGAACGGTTCAGTTAGGACCCGAAACATATTCTAAAGCAGTGTAAGTGTGATCTTTTCCTTTACAAATATCTGGGGGACAAATGGGTGCTTTAGATTAAAGCTCGTTTGAGAAAACTGTTTCCGGAGCCGGAGAGGTGGCTTAGTGGTCAAGGGCACTGGCTGCTTTTGCAGAGGCCCAGGGTTCAGTGCCAGCTTCCACATAAGCCATTGCAACTACCAGGGCATCTGATGCCTTCTTCTGGCCTCTGTAAGCAACAGACATACACATGCTGTACAGACATACATGCAGGCAAAATGCCCGTGCATATGAAATTTAAAAAACAACTTTATAAAAGGAGAAAACTGTGCAAAGCTACTGGGGAGAAGTTCCGAGCACGAGTAGGTTACAAACAGACTCTGCCCCATACATGCGCACATGTGTGTGTACATATGCACAAATGCACACGAAACTGTGTGGTACAGAAGAGTACTGAAGCAGATTCATGAATAGCTCTTAGAGCTGCAGGGGAATAGCCCGGCCTTCTGTGTTTTCCACACTTACCCGCCCTCTCCTAGTCCATCCTTATTCCTGCCCGTCACTTGCTGGGGACTGGAGCCGGAGCGCAGTGGCTGAGTACTTGCCTAGCATATGCATCTCCAGCTCGGCAGGACAGACTTCCTGTGACACAACTACTTTCTCTAACAGACGCCAAAACTAACCAGTGCTACACTTTGCTGGGGAGTAATTATTGCTAATAATCTCTTAAGTCGAATTGACAAATTATCACTTCTCCTTTAGAGACAACGTGTATTTGTTTTGGAGAGATGGGAATAAGCAAAAATAAAATCGTCAATACAGAATGACTCACACCGATTACATTTAGTGGCTTTGTTTGCTCAGCATTTAAGAGTTCTGAGAACAGAAACACAAATGTCACATTGCTTTTCATCCAGCGTCTCTCACCTGGCAAAGCCCACAGTTAAAGCACAACAGAACAGCAAGAGATGAAAACAGAATGCCTTATATTTAATTTAGAATTAATCAGAAATGTGCAATGTATTCTAAAAATGACTCGGCAACAGTCTGAAGCCCTGCTTCGCAGTATAAAATGAGGAGAGCTTCAGTTTCTAGGGTTCTGCTCCCCTCATCTCTCCACTTCAGGTGGGGACTGGCCCTCTGTCAAGGAGCCCAGCACAGCGAAGGGACGCAAGTTGCTCATCCCGCCCCACCTTTTGCAGCATTACAGCCTTCCTTTGACAGCATTCTGTAAAAAGAGACAATGTCCAGGGTGCATACGTGACACACAGGAGAAAGAAAATATGTGGCCCATGGGTCTGTGAGTCCGAGGCCAGCCTGGTCTACACAGTAGTTTCAGGATAGCCAGGGAAACACAAGGATACCATGTCTCAAAAAACTGGAATCAAAGTCACCACCATCTCCCTTTCAGTCCATGCAAGTGGATCACATCTTTCTGCTCGTTGGGGATGCAGGGGAGTGGATCACAACATTGAGCTCACTGGGGATGCAGGGGAGTGGATCACAACATTGAGCTCATTGGTGATGCAAAGTAGCTTCCGTGCCTGGAGTTAAATTTCCCTGCACACTTGCAAAAGACATCTTACTTGTATCCTGGCCAAAACATTCAAATTCCGTTTCAATTCACTCACTAGAGGCAGCCATGGATTCCAATAGAGCTCTCAGCGTGAGTCATGACTCACCTGTGGGATCAGACTTCACTGTTAGAAAAGAGAGACTTGGATTTGTCCTGTCCCAGTGAGCCATGATCTCAGCAGCTGGCTCTCAAAGCTAGAAGAGTCTCAGGGCGTCATTCTGAAGAGATGGCTTTAAGAACTTCCCGGATTGGCGCTCTCAGCAACTAGACACCACCATTTTGTTGCTCTGTGACTACTGTGGAGGGATTGTATTGCTTCATACGGCTTTTGAGAGTTTACATTTTCTCTGTAATTTCACTTCAGATATATAATGCATACTCACACACATACATGCACACAATACACACATATATACATATATAACATACCACGTCAAAACAAAAATACCATGCATCTCTCAGCTCACCCTCCAACCTTCCTTTCTTATATTTCATGTTTTCCTTTTCCATAGACTCTTATTATATCTATTATTCACGTGAAACGTGGGCTTTGTTACGGCATTCTGCACGCATGTAAGCTCTTTGATCATATGCACCCATCTCCCCTCCTACTACTCCCCGACTCCTGTGTCTTCTCTAACACCCCACTTACAATGTTACATCCTTTCTGGACTGCACACATGGGCAAACATGCAGTTACTGCCTCGCCGAGCCTGGTTTAGTTCACTCAGCAGGATGGCCTCACGTTCCGTCCATTTTCCTGGGATGATGTGATCTGGGTTTTCTTAATGGCTGACTCACGCTCTGTCGTGTACCTATACCATTCTCTTTATCTGTCAGCTGCTGAGCACCTGAGCGGATGGCAGTTCTCGGCCCTGGTGGGTAGCACCACAGGAACTACAGGTGCTCTAGAATCTCCGTGCAATGCCAACTTTCACTCTGGTGGATTCTGATGAGAGTGTTCGCCCATATTGAAGTTTCAGCTGTAGGCTGTTGGAGCCCCTTCAAATTGCTTGTGGGAGTAGCTGTACTAGCTCACACCCCACCCACACGGTGTAGTGGTCCTTTCTTGATTCCTAGGGGCTGTACCAGATCACACCCTACACACACTGTATAGCGTTTCCTAGCGGCTGTACCAGCTCACGCCCCACCCAGACTGTACAGTGTTCCTTTCTTGTACCTCATTAACATTAGCTGTTGTTTCTTTTAATGGGGCCATTTTGACTGTGGTGAGACTGAATTTTGGAGTTTTGATTTGAATTTTTCTTTACTGGCCATTTGTACTTCTTAAAAAAACATATGTCAAGTCAGTTTGTCCACTGGCTGGTTGGTTACTTGTCTTACAATGTTCAATTTCTTGAATTCTCTGTATATTCAAGACATTGGACCTGTGCCGGAGAGCTGGAAACCGTGCTTCAGGCTGTCTCTTCACTCCAGCAGTGGCTTCCATGGCTGGGCAGAGGCCCGTTAGTTTGCCGGGACCTCATTTCTCAACTCTGCCTTTTACTTTCTCACCTGTTGGAGTCCCATTCAGAGAATTATTTTTTACACTGTAGTATGTGTTTATTGAAGGAATACCACTGTATTTTCTATGGTATTTTCACATTAAAGCCTTTGACCCATTTTGTGTCGCTAGAAATTTATTAATACCTTTCTTTCATTTTGTGTGTGTGCGCACACACACACGCACACACGCACGCATGCACACATATGGGCGCAGGTGCCTGTGGAGGCCAGAAGACAGCTTCAGATCCCCAGACCTGGTGTTACAGGTGGTTATGAGATGCTCAGTGTGGGTGCTGGGAACTGAACTCGGGTCCTCTGAGTGAGCAGCAAGCATTTCATCACTGAGTCAGTCTCCGGCCCCTTGGGGGTGATTTCTGTACTACATGATAGGTAAGGATCTGGTTTCATTCTCCTACAATTTCTCAAGCATTATCTGCTAAGTGGCTGTATTACTCTGATGTGAATCTTAGGATGTTTTTCCGACTTCTGTGAAGAGTATCACTTGTTTTGATGGGCACTCTCAGCCAGTCTGAAGGTCAATGTCAGCACAGGCATATGGGTCTCCGAGCTCTGTCTGCCTTTCCTTCCCTGAGGCTCCCATCATCTAACGTCCAAACATCTGACAGGAGTGATCAGAAGACAACAGAACAACTGACACCCTGAACTGTGCTGTGCGCGGCAGGAGAGGGGCAAGCAAGGCTGCTGCTGTTCAAAGAAGGGCGGGGTGATGAGAAACATCAAGATGGAGGGGAGGTTTTTTAAGAAAGACAGAAGTACTCAAAAAGACGTCTAGAGGGGAAACGGAGAGAATGCTATTTCAGGGAGAAGTAAGGGAGTCACAAAGAGCAAGTCAGTTTGATGGGGATATACTGTACAATGAGAAGGAAATAAGAAATAACCTTGGAAGGGTTCATGTGATGGGCTGCAGGAAATCCTGAAGCACGGACAAATGAGGTCCCATACTAGGTGGGGTCTAGGAGGAGATACTGAAGATCTCAGGGAAGCAGGAGGCACAGAAGGGCACCAGCTGTCCTCATTGAAGTTCTCCAGCTTTGGCCCAACCAACACTAAGGGAAATTTGTTTCATGTCAAATAATTTGCCATAGGACACAATGAAGCGTGAAAATCACACAGCAAGCAGGAGGGCACAGCTCGTTTCTGCAGTGCCTCGGCCTGGGTGGGGGCGAGGTGGCCCAGGAACACTTCTGATCACTACAGAGTGGCTGGGAGAAGTCACTGAGTCTCTCTGACTGGGTGCTTACCAAACGAGCTCACTCGGCTGCTGTCACGTCACAAAGCGCTGGATGCGGTGAGTGCACGACACGCACCATCATCTCCTTCCTCCAGTGCTCTAAGTGCCTGGTCCCCTGACCTCTGCCTTTTCATGCTGTTCTTTTCATTCCTGCTCTCCATCATGGTTGACAGACTTGTTACGCTTCCTTCTCTGCCATCAGGGCATCTCAGCAGGTGAGAGCATGGGCAAAGGGCTTCCAGATGAAGAGCGCATCATAGACAGACTATCTTCCACACACTCGATTGGGCTGAGAAGTCAACAGATGGCTGAGCATCAGTAAACGAGAAATCATCGTCTTCCCTGGGGTTAAACAGAACCTGGAGAAGCTCACGTGTAGAGGAGCCATGGTTTAGAGGAAGCCAGTCTCCCCAGATCTGTGCAAATCAGAACAGTGTGCAGTACAGTAACCGGATCGCCCTCTCCCTTCTCACCTCTCACTGCCCGACCCCAGCTGGAAGCAAACTAACAAGTCAGATATAATCTGTCGGGGCTGGGAAGAGACAGAGAACGGGCTGTGCAATGTGGACAGTAACAGGTACCTCGAAACTCAGTCCACTCTTCTGCAGGACCATTGATTCTACTGCCACACAAACACTGGTGGGGACCTCTCAGCAAACACAGCCCTCACTCAGCCATGCTTCCTCTCCAGAGATGGGGATGCACAGCTTTCCCCAGAGATCCAGTTAGGACTCTACCCAGTCGTTGGTTTGGGGCCATCAGGAAGTCCACGGCCCTCATGCGCTCATCTTCCGCGGACACTGACATGCACACAAGCCTCTCTGGCCACATAATTTCATATGGATCCAGTTTTGCTCTCTACAGTCTGGCACCTTATGGAGCACCCTCCATTCAGTTGTAAATGCTCCTCGGTGCTTTTCCCAAAATGCCCCCCTTCATTTGCAGGGGTGGCCAGTAGCGGGCTTTCTTTGGGAAATGCTTCTTCCATCCGGCACTCTACTTTCAAGCTCCTTGGGCCCAGTCAGGGCAGAGAACAGATCATAGAGTGGAACCCGGGGGTTGTGGACGGTACCCAGAATCCTCCACTGGTTGATGCTGCTTCCTCGCTCCAAGCTCAAGACTGCACATCTTGATTTCACTCAGCTCCAGCGAGAGCTACTTTATCTCACGAACCTGTGAGCTCATCAGCAAACACGGCCTCCACCACAGGTGCCATCTCACCAGGCTGCTCTCAGAGCACCATCAGCTGGCAGAGGCTCCAGCCAGGCTGCGCCGGAGCTTGTCTGTCCCCATTCTCCCTCCCCCACAAGCTGCCCTTTCAGCTCATCTGCGAGTTCTTCACGTCCTGCTCCTCTGAGTTCTGTCCTTAACCTTTCTCATCTACTCTATGCCTCCCCAGTGTGGCCTGTGTTAATCTCCTGCGCTGTCATGACCTGCTGGCCTTCCCGCCTCTGTCAGCCCAGCCAGAGTGACACATTTTCTACTGTGTACTGGTATTACTTCCATCTGGGGATTCCAGACTTCTCAATGTAAAATGTCATTTCCTGACACCTGAGTCATTTCCCATGTTCCCTTACTCCAGCCCCATTTCCATTTTCTCATTTCATCCCAGAGCCCTCTTCCTCCCGTGCCCTCCTCCTCCTCCCTGTGCCCTCCTCCCCCATGCCCTCCCCCCCTGTGCCCTCCTCCCCACCATGTCCTTCCTCCTATGCCCTCCTCCCCCTATGCCCTTCTCCCTGTGTCCTCCTTCCCCTGTACCCTCTTGCTGTGCCCTCCTCCCTGTGCCCTCCTCCCCCATGCCCTCCCCCCCCGTGCCCTCCTCCCCGCCATGTCCTCTTCCTCCTATGGCCTCCTCCCCCTATGCCCTTCTCCCTGTGTCCTCCTTCCCCTGTACCCTCTTGCTGTGCCCTCCTCCCTGTGCCCTCCTCCTCCCTGTGACCACGGATGTAGCTTCAGCTCCGCAGTTTACGTTGGTCTACAGCATCCTAACCAATCTCTTTACCTTGGATCCTCCAATTCTTTGTCTTCACGGTGATTTTATGATAACAGTGTACTGAGATGTGAGATCACAGATAGGCAGTCACACAGAAGAAAGAACTGTGGGCACTGGGTCCATCCAAGTTTTTAAAAATCAACTTTCCAGGGAAAGTCTTGTTCAAAATGACAGGCCTGTATCAGTCAATCAACAACCTCACTGACTCAGGAACCTCACGAATAACAACTTATTTGGACAAGTCGTTTGGGCAAACAGTCACTTTTCAGAACACGGCTCAAGTAACTACATAGACTACTTACTCACTCACAAACCTAGTTATAGACTAACAAACCTTCCGTCTGGCTCTGTCCCTGCAGAACCTTTTCTCATTAACTTCAGGCAGCCTCAGTGGCATCCCTCGCCGAGAGGGCTGTGAGATGCGGGAGTCTGTTAAAGCCTCTGGCACTGGGCACCCCTGCAGCGCCCTGACCTCTGCTAGCATGCTAGCATGCTAGTAAAGGGCCGCCCTTGATTCCGGTGCCACTCCACTGCCTGTGTGTGATCCCACGGGTCTATGAGCTGCCCCTTTCCTGGAACAAGATGTCTCTCTATATCTAGTCCCTCCAGTCAAAAGCTCTTCCTTGCTGTTGTTCATTCATTTCTATTTGTTCTTTTTGTTTGTTTTGGGACAGGTCTCATGTAGCCAAGGCTGGCCTCCAATTCACCATGTAGCTAGAAGGACCTTGAACTCCAGACCCTCCTGCCTCTGTCCCCTGAGTTCTGAGATTTAACACTAGACTAAAATGCTCATTTCCATCTTCATTGGGAGCCTCTAAATGAGAATGACGGCATCTTTTCCTGGGTTTCTGAAAGTACCTTGATAAAGGGCGGTTAGTTGTAGGCCTTCCCCCATCTGTGGTGCTGGCCACAGAGAGCTGGCTCTGTCTGCCTTGGCGTACCGGGGCCTCCTCAGAGTGCACGACTGTGAAGGTCCGGCAGACCCGGGCCGTCTTCGCTCAGGAGTGACCGTCCTGATTCATCCACGACACAGACGACTCTCGGGATCTGCGGCTGCAGACTCATGGCTGAGTTTATGCTTCCCAGGGACTTTGTGGACAAGACGTTGTTCTTTAAATAAAAAAATAAAGGTACAGGAAGGAAACTAAGTGTTCCAGTGGAGGCTGTCACAGCCCGTGACAGGTGAAAGGAACCGAGCTTGGAGACAGTGACTCACCAAACTAGAATGTGGAGGGGGCTCCAAACAGTTCCCCAAAGCTGCACGGCTCTCTGCTGTGTGGCTTTGCTCCACACTGAGACAAGCCGAGGTATAGGGGCTCCTCTGGGCTTTGTCCCTCACTCAGTTTCCTACAACAAATGTGCAGTCAAGTCACCTTACACACTCTAGGGTTAAGGAGAGGGGTCGCCGTGTGACTGGCAGTGGCTCTGCAGGGAAGGACCCTGCTGTCCACAGCCACCATAGCATCCGTTTCAGGCAGGCGTGCTGGGCTGGCTACACTCCAGTCCATTCCGGTCCCAGCACCGCTGCCTAGAGAGGGCAAGGGTATTTCTTAAAATCTTTTACAATGAGGACGACTTTTTGAATGAGAAGAATATATAAGAAAAACCCTGAGGGAACTAATTTTTAAACATAATGTGTTACTTAGAAAAAAAGGAAAGAAGGGATAAAGGAAGAAAGGAAGAAAGATAACTTTTAAAAGAAGAATTGGAGACGTGTAAGGTAGCACCGGCATTCATTTCTATACGGGACACTGTATGGCTTAGCACAGAGTTCAATAAACTAAATCCTTCCCACCATGCTGTTCTCCTGACCCCAGCATCTGACAGGAGCCTCAAGACCACACAGGAAGTTTTAACCTTATTCTGTGTCTTCATTTCACACAAGGGAAGGACATTGTGCACTGTCCCCTTGTTAGATTTAGATATAGCAGGGCGGTGAGGGGACTCAGGGAATAAAGTTGCCTGCAGCCACAGCTGACAATCTGAGTTTGAGTCCAAGAGCACACACGGTGGAAGGAGGGAGGAGCCCAAGTTGTACACGCACGCACACACGCACACACGCGCACACACACAAGGTATGAAAAGAAGAATTGAGAGCTGGA
>JAQHUG010000430.1:878363-891626 GCA_028555095.1 Dicrostonyx torquatus | reverse complement strand
CCTCCCATCTGCCCCCACCCACAGGTGCTCACTCCTCCCATCTGCCCCCACCCACAGGTGCTCACACCTCCCATCTGCCCCCACAGGTGCTCACATCTCCCACCTGCCCCCACAGGTGCTCACATCTCCCACCTGCCCCCACAGCTCAGGTTCTCTGTGTTGTTGCTCCACTGGCCCTATCTCTTCCCATCACTTACATCTCAGCCTGAGCATGGTCTCATTGAAGTCTCCTCTGAACTTCCACACTGAAGTCACCAGCCACTTACTCTGCCTTAGAATGGCTTTAACACCACCCACCCTGCGACATAACTCCCTCTTTTACATTTCCTCTACATATAGCGCAGATAATCCCTAAACTAAAATGGTTTAACATAATTTTTCAATATTATAAGAAAGTGAGCCTTACATATGTTGTGAGCTTTTATAGGCAAGTCATATGCAGCATAATTCTCCCTTATGTGGCTGACAAGGCTGGCGAGCCACGTCTCCCAGTCAGCCAGACTGAGCTCTTTAACTAGAGAATAAATATCCTCTAATTTCTTATTTTTTCTTAGAAGAAGGAGTTTATTTTAGCACATAAACCCTGGCTGCTATACATTATTTCAAGGAAGTTAAAGCAACAGGAATTTGAATCAGCTGGTTACTGTTTGGTTGGAAGCATCACCGCAAGTCCCTAATACCCCTTTATACAAAAAGTCCAGACTGTTTGGCTGGGGGCTTCACCCCAGTTCCTGGCATAAGCTCCCTCCCCTGGGAGTTGTCTCAGTCCAAACTCTACCTCTGAGAAAGCACAGGAAATGGTGACACCCTCCTCAGGGAAGGTCAAGACCACTCCCACAGGCTATTTAAATTGCCCCCCCCCGAGAATGAACATGTGGTGTCTGGATTTCACCTGTGGGGGCAGATGGGAGGTGTGAGCACCTATGGAGGCAGACACCTGTGGTGGCAGATGGGAAGTGTGAGCACCTGTGGGTGGGGGCAGATGGGAGGTGTGAGCACCTGTGGGGGCAGACACCTGTTGTGGCAGATGGGAAGTGTGCGCACCTGTGGGTGGGGGCAGATGGGAGGTGTGAGCTCCTGTGGGGGCACGGATACATGAGTACAATAGAATGTCATTAGGAGTTATTTTACTGCTATTTTTTTGGAACAATGGTATCTGGTTTTATACTAGGCTATCCAGTCTTAGGTTCTTGGTCACCCAGGAAGTATCAGATAGTGGGCTCCATCCTGTGGAGTGGGTCTTAAGTTAGCTCAGGTACTGCTCAGTTACTCCCACAAGCTTTGCACTGCAATTGAGTTTGTGTCTGGTTTGATGCCTACTTTTCTCCTCTGGTAGCATGCAGAATACATTCCTGTGTCAGAGATGCTCGAACACAGCAGTGGAGGTTCTACATGGAAATCAGCTCAACTTCTTCCTGTTCAGTAAGCTGTGAGTGCTGTCTTCAGCAATGGCTCTTGTTATCAGTTTGTGGAGAGCAACCTATAGTCTTAGCAACAGTCCAGCTTGTTTGGAGATTTCTATGGGACTCCTTTGGCCAACAACTCAATTAAATATAACCCAATCTCATACTGGAAGTTTCGTTTGGTGATCAGAGACAGCCAGTTGGGACTCTCTCCCCCATTGTTTGTGATTTATTTAGATGAAACTTTACTATATTAAGCTTCCATACTACTCAAATGCTCCCTAATTTTATCTACGTCTCCTCATATTACCTTGCAGTCCCTCCCCCACCTTTGAGGAGTTGATAAGAATCTGTTCCTGTTCTGTAAAATACCGCTTTTTCCAAGTGATGGTGTCCTTTGCCATGTAGCTTTTCAGTTTCGTGAAGTTCCATTTATTGCTGATCTTAGTGTCTGTGCTAACAGTGTTCTGTTTGCCAAGTAATTTCCTGTGCCAGTGTGTTCAAGACTACTCTTCGCTGTCTCCGCTCAGGTTCCGTGTATCTGGTTTTATACTGGAGTTGAGTGTTGCGTGGGGCAAGAAGAGATCCATTTGTCTTCTCCCACATGCACCTGTTCAGTCTCACGACACCATTTTCTGAAGATGCCGTCTTTTCTCCAGGGTGGATTTCTGGCTTCTTTATAAAAAATCAGGTGTCAATGGGTATGTGGGTCTTCAATTTGATTCCACTCATCAACATGTCTATTTTTGTACCAATACCATGCTGTGTTTTGTTTTTGACTATAGCAATGCAGTACAAATTAAATCAGAGAAAGTGATGCCTCCTGTAGTCCTTTTATTATTCAGCATTGTTTTAGCTATCCTGTGTTTTTTGTTTTTCCATATAAAGTTGAAACTTGTTATTTCAAAACCGGTGCAGAATTGTGTTAGAATTCTGATAGGGGTTGTATTAAATCTGTAGACTGTTTTAGGTAGGATCGCCATTTTTACTGTATTAATCTTGCCAATCCATGAGCATGGAAGATCTTTCAATCTTCTGATTTTTTTTATTTTTTTCTTCAAATACTTGAAGTTTTTTAATCACATGTTTTACTGGCTTGGTTATAGTTACCCCAAGATATTTATATTATTTGAGGCTATTGTGAAAAGTGCTACTTCTATGTTCTTTTCTCAGATCATTTGTCATTTGTATATAGGAAGGCTACTGATGTTTTGTGAGTTATTTTTAATCCAGCTACTTTGTTCCAAGTGTTTATCATCTGTAGGAGCTTCCCCAGTAGAATTTTTGGGTCACTAATATACACTATCATATCATCTGCAAATAAAGATACTTTGACTTTTTACTTTCAAATTTGTATCCCCTTGATCTCCTTTAGTTGTCTTATTGCTCTAGCTAAGACTTAAAGGAGTATATTGAAGACATGGAGAGAATGGACAATCTATGTCCTCTTCCCTGGACATGGAAGAATGCAGTTCCGGGCATTACACTTGAAGAAGCTGATGAAGTGGTACACTCATGACTCCAGCACTTGAGAGAAGGTGCACGAGGATCAGAAATTCACAGCCAAGGCTAGTAGGAGTTACAGGAGACCCTACCTCAAAGCCAAACAAACAAGCAAGAAAAAAAGGAACTCATGTTTCCCCTCACAATATTTAGACAGCTATGTGCATGCTGACAGGCTGCTGAACAAATGGAGTTCATATTCAAAGAACAAGCCGTTTGTGTTCTGCTCTGACAGATCTCTTTCCTCTTCTTCCTCTCTCCCTCCCTCTTTTCCTCCCCGTCTCTCCCTCACCTTCCTCTGCTGTCTTTCCTTCTCTCCTTCAGCATGTGTATCTTCTGATGAAGACCTGAAGGGCTGCTGTTGTGAAGGCCACTGTGGCTCAATTTCTCCTGCTTGCTTTTACTGTTCTTCAATTGTTGATTGTGAGGATTATTAAGGAATCCTACCTTACCTCCAGCTCACAACAGATCAGCAGCTGACATCTAACACAGACCCTGTCCTCTGCATACATAGGTCTGAAATTCAGAGCAAAGGGTCTACCACTGCCTGGCCATTTGGGTTGGGTTTTCTTTAAGGACTGGCTTCATGGTAAATGTCTGGAGAAAGAATCAACAATGGTGACTCAGACATCAGTGATACAGAGAGAGAAAGGAACAAGGCTGACCGTAAGCACATTGCAGGCGGAAGAACGACCAGCTGTGGAGGGACTGCCTCCAATCAAATGGGTTGCTTTTAGTAGGTCGGAAGGATACCAGAGTAGCCAATATCTATATTTGCATAGTCAATGTATAAATAACAATCAGTGTAGGAAGAGACGGGAATGAAAACATGACATGGATCCAGGTAAACTAGCTGGAGTGTGGCCATCTCTAGTATGTTCAGACAATGAACTATCTTCTTGTATCAGAGCCGTTTCCAAAGCACACTCAGTGCACACAGGTCCTGCCTGAGCAGCACAGCCCAGGCCTCCTCAGGAGGACTGTCCTCCAGTGAACTTCTCTCCCTCGTTCTCTCACGGCCACAACAGGTGCTGTGCGACCTTTCCTGCGGAGACTTCTCTTTACGCCAGAGAGTGAGGGCAAGGGTAGACCAAAGAAACAACGCCACCCCACTCCAGGTGCTGAACCGATCAACTTACTGCGTTATGTGCAAGAGCACAGGTGACTCCACGGCAGCTGTGGCACCAACAAGAGCAATATTCAGAACAAGTGACACCTCATGGCAGCTGCACAGCCCAACAGCTCCCCCGAGGAGTCTCCTTTCCATGCTACAGAACTTGTGTGTCGGGGGGTGCGGCTGTGAGGCTTCTGAGTTTCCTGTGGCTTTATGAGCCTGCCATATACTGTACCCCTTTCCTCTAGGAGGGTATGTTCAATGGGTAAGAAATGTTAACATAGCAACAGGTCAGATGGACTCAGCTGACTTCTGTGCTATGATCTGTTGGGGACAAAAGGTGTTCTATTGCTAAAGGGCTTTCCCACCGAGAGTGAAAGGTATTGTGGGATATTGTACACTGTGTGAGGGTGTATTGCTGTGATTGGTGGAATAAAAAGGAGAATGGCCAATAGCTAGGCAGGAAGTACAGGCAGGAATTTTGGGGAGAGAAAGGAAGAAGAGAGGAAGAGGAATCTAGGCATATGGGAGACAGGAGAAGACATGGAGGAAGCAAGGTGGGCAATAAGGGACAGAATGTAGATTAATAGATATGGGTTAATTTAAATTATACATACTAATTAAAAACAAACCTAAGCTAAGGCCAAACTTTCATAATTAACAAGTCTCTAAGTTATTATTTGGGAGCTGGCTAGTGGGACAGAGGAAGACTTGCTACAGAAAGGAGATGGGTAACTAGGGAAGTGTTCTATAATGTAAGAGATGTTTGTCCTGAAGGCTGTGGGGCCCAGAGAAGATGAGACATAGGAATAAAGGGGATACTTTCTTAGTTCAAGCAATATAATTGAAGACAGCCATATTATCTGTGTGCATCCTTGACAGTGGGCAGCCAGGGGGAGCAGTTAGGCTTTGCTTTGATCTATACCTGCCCCCCCATATAGAACTACCTACATTCTGACTAATCTATAAGAAGGCAACCCAAGAAATAGCCCCACGATCCCATGCAAGATCCACCATGGGGCCACAGACGTACCCCCTACACAGACTTCTGGGGCAACCCCAGTTGAGACCTCTTAGAACTCTGCCAACAAGGTGCCAGGCAATAGTCATTTCATTGTTTTCACTTTTCCATGTATTTTCTTTTGTGTTTTTTGTATTTTGCCGTATTTTCCTGTTTGCCTTCAAGACAAAGTTTTGCTATTATATGGCCCAGGCTAGCTTCAGAGTGCACTATCTCTTGAGAGCTGGCATTACAGTTAGGCACCATCATGAGAGCTTTGTCTGTTCAGTAAATGGGTGTGCAGGAAAATGGGTGTGCAGGAAGAGTTGTCTGGCTACAGACAACAAGATGGATTGTGACTACTGCATTAAATATTCACTGAGCCAGTCCATGTACAATACTGGAACTCGACACAGGAGCTCTCAGGCAAGAGCTCTCTTGAAAGGACTGTGAGGGAAGGCAGCTGTGTACAAACGAGACAGACACAGCATCTAGGCTGGAACTTTGGCTCCATCTCTGGCAGGTTCTAGAGCCCAGGTTCTCCATACCTGGGCTCTAGAATGATAGGCTCTAGTAAGTCCAGAAAGGGCATTACTATGGAGTTTTGATGACTGCCCCCACACAAGGCACTAAGGTTATTTTTAAATGCAGCTCAAAGTCAACCAAACTAAATCTGAACCAAGTTATAACCAAATTGGTTCAAACTTCATGTTAAAGGTTCTGGATTGTAACTAAATCAGAACATAACCACTCTAGAATAATCATATAATCTGTGTACCATGGGCTAATTATAATAGGTCCAGAATAATAAGCCATAACTGTCCTGGACATATAAAGGACCTATTAAGGGAAGGACGTGAGAGGTTAATTAAATGAGGCTTGAAGATATTACTAAGTTTAATCAAGCAAATTTATGATCTGATTTCTATTTTTAAAATATATGTAAATTTGTACAGTCATAATAAAAAGCAGCACAGAAGCGTCTTTAGAAAACTGGACTATAATTTTCAGGGAAGGAAATGAGGTCGGAACCAAAGAGGAGTCTGTGCCTCATGAGCATCGCAGGTTCTCACAACAGCCAAGACATAAAATCAAGTCTCCTGTGATGACTGGTAGAATAGGATTCAGCCATGGGAGAGAAGCAGATCCCGACAAGATGGATAAAGTAAAAGAGGGCGTTGTGCTGTGTGAAATAAGACAGAAGACGGGTACTGTGCAAGGTCAGCCGAGTGCAGCATCTCTTAAAGTCACTCGCAAGCAAATGGGAGGATCTCAGGCAAGCCTTCTTAGGCGTAAGTCTGAGGGTCTGATAGGAATGTGGTCAACAGAGTCAAAGATACCGGACAGTTCACTTGAAATGTGCTATGAGGCCACGTCTTAAATGTCTTTACCAAGAAACACAAGCACCTTGCCAGGTAAGGGCTGTGATCACTAATGACAGTGCTTACACTTCAGTATAACGTACACCTGGTCACGAAATGGAAAGATCATTCTGGCTTCTGTGTGGAGACAGAACTGTAGGGACCGCAGGAGACAGTTAGAAGGGTCTTTTAAGACTAAAGCAAAACATAAGAAATGTTTGAACTCAGAGGAGCAAGGAAGCCGGAGAAGGGTCCCATCATTAGACAGAAGTGGGTGGAGTCAGCAAGACTAACCAATAGCTGAGAGCGTGTGGGGAGGAAGAGTAAAGTCTACCCACGTGGGCAGATGAGGCTGCTGTTCACCGCCATGAAAAGAGTCCTTATGTGCCAGTAGAAAGACAGTATCGCTGAACAGTGATGGTACTAAAACCCCACGTTGTTGAAACTAAATGAGAATTAGTTTCTGTATGCTGTATTTTATGAATGAGGAAGATGAGCCGCCCTTTGTCTGAGGTCATGGAAGGAATCTGGAGAAGATTCATGCCACCATTAAAAGTGTTCCTCTGATATCACACTCCTGGATTCAGATTATTTCTTACTGCCTGTTGCCAGATGACTTCTTTTTTTGCTGTTTTTTTTTGGGGGGGGGGCGATTTAAGACAGGGTTTCTCTGTAGCTTTGGAGCCTGTCCTGGAACTAGCTCTTGTAGACCAGGCTGGCCTCGAACTCACAACAATCCGCCTGTCTCTGCCTCCCGAGTGCTGGGATTAAAGGCGTGTGCCACCACTGCCGGGCCAGGATGACTTCTGAGTTGTTTATTAGCCTCTTTATATCTGCCTCCCCATCAGTGAAGGGAACATAGTGACACTGGACCAAAGCCTGGCAAGCTTCTCACCACAAAGTCCAACTGTACCCTCCAGTTCCTACCAGGTTATCATGGCCAGGTGGCCCTGGACACTGGGATAAGGGCTGGGGCCATGGGTGCTGCCTTCAGAGCGGACCCCAAAGCAGCTTGCAGAAGGCAATGCTCGCTCTTCTGTCCCTCCTATGCATGAGTTCAGAGGATCCAGGGGACACCCAAAGGCCTGGGGGGCAGCAGAGCCACAGATCTGTGTACACAGGTGGACGGCCTCCTGCTGACGAAGGTGATCCATGTCTACCTGTGTTAGATCCAGAGTTGAGGGCTTGCTCAGCAGAGACATTTCGTCAGTGACCCCACTGTGAAAGCACCTGCACGCAGGGCTCATCCTCACTGCTCCCTTGACCGGCCATGGACTTCCCATGCACTGGCTGTGTCAGTGACCTGTTTCCCAGAGGCTAACCTGAGGTGGGAAAGTCCACCCTGAATGTGGGTAGTGCAATCCCATGGACTCGAATCCCAAGTCAAGGGAGGATGGAGGAAAAGTTCTCCTTCCCCTGGTTTTCTGGTGTGCTAAATGTTAGCAGTCCAGCCACATGCTTCCCCAGCCACAAACCCTGCCGTTCCTTCCCCGCCATGATGGACTGCAGCCCTGAAACTAAGAGCCTGAATCAGTGCTGCCTCCCACAACTTAGCTGTATCAGCTGTTGGTCACAGTGACAGAAAAATAATTATCGCTTGGCTGGACGGTGGTGGCGCACGCCTTTAATCCCAGCACTCGGGAGGTAGAGGCAGGCGGATCTTTGTGAGTTCGAGACCAGCCTGGTCTACAAGAGCTAGTTCCAGCGCAGGCTCCAAAGCCACAGAGAAACCTTGTCTCGAAAAACCAAAAAAACAATAAAACCCCCCAAAAATTATCGCTTTATTTACATGAATAGAGGGCTAGCAGACAATCTGTAAAATAGTATCCACATAAATGTGCTCCAAAGTACAAGAAAACCACCTCACACTTCCCTGTGTCACAGCTGTGGACCCATCTGAAATCACCGTTTCCAGGTAAGACACCTTACTATGACTAACAGCACTGCCTTTCAAACGCGAAGGCAGCTACGAGCAAACACGAGCACTACAGAAAGCGCAGCACCGGGACCCAGAAGAGCACGAGAGGCGGTTGCTGTACTAACTGTGCCTGGCAATGTCCATCTAGAAACAGCAGAAGTTCACTGTGTGATGGCTTCTGTGCCATCGAAGGCTAGAGGCTCAGATCCAGGCTCTTGTGCTCTGCTCCCAGGATGGCACGCTGCTCATTCCTCTTCAGGGGACAAGACACTGGGTTCTGGTTCAAGGGGAGGGAAGGAAAATTAATTCCCACAGCCTTGCCATTTTACAGACTAGCTAATCTCTTCAAGAGGACACCTCCTAGTGACTTAATCACTTCCTAAAGTTCCATCTCAATACAGCTTCGATGAAGGTATCAATAAAACACAGTCAGCTGTGCCCCACCCAGTCTCCTTGACAGGGGAGGTAGGAATGTGGGATCCCTGTGGCTGGTCTTCCCAGGAGGACTACAGAGCCTTGCAGAAAACTTTAGTCAAGGGCCTTATTACAAGACAGCACCTCCCTTTTGGGCAATTCTGCCTCATCGGGAGAACCCTGTTCCTTATGTATAAAGTATGTGAGTGGTGTAGGAGGTCCTTCTGTGTATGTGCTTGGTTAATGAATAAAGCTGCTTTGGCCTATGCCAGAGCAGAAGAGAGCTAGGCAGGAAAACTAAACTGAATGCTGGGAGAAAGCAGGTGGAGTCACAGACACACCATGAAGCCACTGAAGAAAAAAGACACCCGTGGGAGCTTGGTGGAACCTTGCCAGTAGGCCACAACCTCGTGGTGATGCACAGATTAATAGGGATGGGTTAATTTAAGATATAGGTAGGCCACAAGATGCACAGATGCACAGATTAATAGGGATGGGTTAATTTAAGATATAGGAGCTGGCCAGCAATACGCCTAAGTGATTGGCTAAGTAGTATTTTAATTAATACAGTTTCTGTGAGATTTTGGGACTGGGAGGTCTGGCAAGAACGAGCAGTCTCCGCCTACACACAAGAGCACGTAAATAATCTTTAAAGATTAGAAAATGGATTCTAACACACAGAGATGCCTGGGAATTACTTTGAGTATCTTTATTGTGGCTGTAAATCGGAGGCCGAAACAAACAGGAAAGAAAGCCTTTAGAACAGAATGTGCTCAGTGATGTGGAGTCCAACGGCAATACTTTGAACCCAAAGGAAATTGTAAGCCCCCGCTAACTTATTTGCCTATTTGCACATTTCTGTACACCTTGACAAGGTTTCTCCAGGCTTAGGCTGGCAAATGAATCGCTTAAAGCCTGACTTTATCATTTTTGGTTCAGCTCTAGATTTTTAAGATGTGGCATTCCACTACCCCTAGGCATCTTGTTTATCTTCTGAGCATCAGGTCTTATTTTAAGATACGGTGTGCCACAGCCACACAGGCTCAGAGGCATTAGTGTGCTCACAGGAACTTCTCATTGGCCGAATTCTCCAGTCACAAGCAGACAGGAAGCAATGCCCATGGTAACAGACCATAACCACTGTGCAGATGAAATACCAAGGAAGTGCCCATCCCACCGCCACCCAGACAGGACGTCCAGTGTTTATGCACACATCTCAACATCCTTGAAGAGGATGCAAGTATGTAACCAACAACACGCTGGACCTGTTCCTCCCGCCATGAGGCTGAGCCCTGGCAAGGTTCCCTTCTCTCCTTGAGCTGCTTGTTTTCATCCTGCAGCTGGTTTTCTGCCCCTACGACGCTCTTCATGTCCTCCCAGCTCGGCTCACCTACAGCTCTGCACACAGTGCTCCCCAGGGCTCTATACTGTTCTGTCAAAAATTCACCTCCTTTGCCTTTAGTCCACCTGAACCTATTTCTAATTTTGCATACCAAAATTGCCGGGAAAGGGTGGTGCTTTCTTCTGTATCCAAGAGTGGGACACCAAGCCGGACAAGCCGAAACATCGCAGCTTTGGCTCAGTCCCACCTGCAGAGCATAAGAACGGTGACATGCCACCCTAAACTATACACACGGCCCACACCAGCTCCTATCCAGAATGTGCAAGCCCCAAACCGTGCTTTGTGGGAAGTGGAGACAGCGCCTCGCTTCTGGCGAGCCATCTCCTCAGAGCTGCGCATAGCCCAGGGGACATCAGCAGTGCTCTCTGTCACCTGATGAGAGGATAGTGGCCCAGTCTTCTGTTGGACTAACAGACAGGACTGCTCTGCCACATTCAACTACACTTCCACTGTGTGCAAAGACTTCTGTGGTCTTAACTCTGAGGAGGAAGTGCAACATGAGGGCCTGCTTGTTGGGGTTTCTGTCCTGCCCAGTTCCCACAGCTGGTAAATCCCAAAGAAATTACATGAAGGTCTATATTAAGTTATAAACTGATTGGCCCATTAGCTCAGGCTTCGTACTAACTCTTATAACTTAATATTAACCCATTATTCTTATCTATGTGAGCCACATGACTCAGTACCTTTTTCAGCAGGGCAGCTCACATCCTGCTTCTTCGGTGTCTGGACAGACTGGGGAGGAATGGGCATCCTCCTTCCCAGAATTCTCCTGTTCTCCTTGCCCCGTCTCCACTTCCTGTCTGGTTGTTCCACCTATACTTCCTGCCTGGCTACTGGCCAATCAGCGTTTATTTAAAACATAATTGATAGAATACAGAATTGTCCCACATCAAGGAAGAGTCATCTGGCTTGTAACAAGTAGAGGTATCACCCGAACAGAAGTGTTCTCACCCTAGATGAAACAGTTGTTGTCCACAGTCTGTCTTCTGTATTTTCCCAGGAAAACATCACTCCCAAATACATCACACACACACACACACACACACACACACACACACACACACACACTCACAGTAAACCCTGCTCTCGTGAACAATTACCATGAGTAATTTTGCTTTCACTTTTTTGTTAAATGCTTCACAAATGAGTATCTGGATTAAATATGCCTGCCCATGGACACGTTGATTTTGAAAAGACAGAAATACCCAGGCAGTGGTGGCACACGCCTTAGATCCCAGTACTCAAGCAGCAGAGGCAGGTGGATCTGAGTTCGAGGCCAGGCTGGTGTACAGAATGAGTTCCAGGACAGCTAAGGCTCCTACACAGAGAAACCCTGTCTCGAGAAAAAGGAAAAAGAAAAGAAAGAAAGAAAGAAAAAGTATTTTATTTCCCCACCACTTATTATGATCATTTTGTAGCTCATTATTTTCACAAATGTGTTAGGCAAAAGTTAGCCATCCATCTATGATCTCTGCCCAAAGTGTCAAATGAGAGGCAGCACAGCCTGGTTCCCCCTGCAAGTGGGCTGCTAGCCTAGCTGTGGACAGGCGCAACACCACACTCAGGCTTCAGAAGCCAGAATGGCTCCTCTCCGTGCAGCCATCGGCTGAAACAGGCAGCTGCGTTCTCTCAGGTGTTCATTCCCATGCAAATGATTCTCAAATGTTGGGTGACTTGGAGTTAAAATGATTTCTTCCTCTTCCTCTTTGTGTTACAATATAATGGCAAAGAACAAATAGTTGTTTGAACACTAGATGAAACATGTTTTCATTCCTAATCTGTCAGCAGCTCCAAAGAGGAAAATCTGACTATAAAATACTAGGTTTTTTCCTATTTAAAAAGCCGTTACTGTGATTGACAGTTGTGGTTACTTTGGTTTAACCCTCCCACATATGTTGATGACATTCTCCTTGTGTAAACCAGGAAACGGAAGACTAGCAAAACAACTTTATAAGTACTGCTTTAATTTTCCTGTTATCAATAACTTAATACAGCATTCTAAATCTCACTAATTCCTATTAATACAACATGCAAATGAGATGGCAAATTATTAAATAAGCTATCCCTATATTACATGTAAAAGAAACACCAATTATTTATTATACTTATTATCAATACCCATTTTATGGGTCTTAAATATCACCTGATTTACTTTTGCCCAAGATCAGTAGAGGCATCAGGGACCCTGGAACCGGAGTTAAAGAGCATTAGAAGATATGTGGGTGCTGGAAGGCAACCCCCGTTCCTCTGCCAGAACTCTGGACTGCTCAGCTGCGGCTCCAGCCCCTCCCAAATCTACACATGGCCATTTCCTGGCTCCTGCTTCACATTCTCGACCCCGGTTCTAGCCATACTATAAACAAAGCCCTTTCCTTCACCCGATTCTGTCGCCTGTCTTTTTCGTCAAGGAGTGAACTATGAAAGCACAATTTTACTGAAGGAGCAGAGTGTGATTCACACACACATAGGTAAATATGTCACATTAAGTCACTGAATATTATATATTTCCTCATTTCTGCAACAACTCTTAACTTGCTGAGAATGACTAATGAAAGATGCATCTGTGTCCTCCACATTCTGGGACACTTGGTAATAATCAGAAAGGTCAACAGAGAAGAGATGCAGCAAAGCGGCTACAAAGCAGTGAACCAGGCTGTACTGCGAGCACATCTGTCTCCGAGAACACATCTGACACTGTGCATGTCGCGCAACACTGTTGTCTTTAACACCGACAGACTTTGCAAAGGCGACATTTATGGTGGCGTGGATATGGAAAGTCCCCACAAGCTCGTGTGTTTGAACACTTTGTTGGTGGTGCCGTTTCAGAGGTTGTAGGCGTTTAGGGGGTGGAGTCTTGCTGACGGAAGTGGGTCCCTGTGGGGAGATTCTGTGGTTATAAAGCATGGCTCTGGGTCCTGCTCTCTGCTCTGGACTGCCCATGCGTGTGCTGGTCAGCAGTGTCCCTGCACCTTGCCTCCCTCGCCACGATAAACAGTATCCTTCTGGATTGATGAGCCAACACAAAACAGTTCTCTCTTCAGTTGATTCCTGCAGGTCTCTTGTTACACACCCCACCACGGAAGTGACTGTGTGGGATTTTGCAGTAACAGAAGTCACAGATTACACCAACAGAAGCATTAGCGAAGCC
>JAQHUG010000430.1:848957-861203 GCA_028555095.1 Dicrostonyx torquatus | reverse complement strand
ACTGTCCTGCGGGCGTGAGTTAATGACTGAGGTGGGAGGGCACAGCCCACTGTGGTTGTAAAAGAAGGCCAGCTGAGCACAGGAACAGGCCAGTCGGCAGCTTCTGTCATAGGTTCCTCCCTCCGCTCCTGCTTGAGGTCCTGCCCTGGCTGTGATCAGGACGTGCAAGCCAAATAAGCCCTTTCCTCCCAGGCTGCTTTTAGTCGCGGTGTTTATCACACAATGAAAGCAAACTACAACACTTGTAGTCCCAGCCCCGGGAAGGTGGGAGCAGGAAGTTCAGGAGTTCAAGCCCAGCCTCAGCTACACAGCCAGCTGGAGGCCAGACTGGGCAACAGAATCTTTTGAGCACAATGGAAGGAAGGTGCTAGCTGAAATAGAGATGGAGCCGGGAACCGCGTCCTCGGCTGGCAGGAAGAGCCATCTGTATTTGGAAAAACCAAACATTGTAAATGCCAGATGCAGGCAACCCCAGAGACGGGGGAAGCACACCCCTTGGCACACCAGCCACACCAGTCCTGCACAGGGTGCCCATAACTCAGTTCCAACACAACACGCTATGAGGAAGATGAGGAAGAGCCTGGAGATCCCAGCTGCCAGGCCTTAGCGCCTGTGAACTGCTGGGTGACAAGAAAAGGAGAGAGGGCACCACCTACCACGTCCCTTAGACTGTGGCTCTAGGACATGAGCAGGTTGACAGTTCCGGGTGCTGGGAGAGCCTGGAGCCATTTTTGTCAGTTGAATAGGGGCCAACACTGTGTCCAATCTGCAGCACAACTGCCTTCACCCTGAGGTCTCTGTCACCTCTGCAGGCTGATGGTCAGGGTCATGGTGTAGATTAGGGGAATGCTTTTCTAGATGAGGTGTTGTTATAACACCTACCTCCCCAAAATATTGGGGAAAATATAAATGACAAGGATGATGTATCAGGGAAGCATGGCAGCTAACCTTCTAGCTTCTCAGACCATGTCACTCCTACTCCTAATGACCGGGGAGATCATCCCAGAAGATCAAAGGACCCACTCCTTTTCCCCATGGAAACACACTGTTTCAATCCATCCATTTCTAGGACTTTGGTTGTAAGACATTCCCCTTAGCAACAGTGATTTTATTTGTGTTAGCAACCAGCAAGATTACATGGTGCCTCTGTGGGCTTTAAAGGGAAAGACAGATAATGAACACTGTGCGTTAACCCTTAAGAGTATGCTATTACATAGAAGAGGTTAGCTAAAATTTAAAAGACATCATGAAATTTCTCAAGTAGCTAATTCCACAGTTAGTCAAAACATCAACGTTAATCAGGAAAGGAGGGAGAGGGAAGGGACTCCAGCGGTAACCTGCCCACACTGTCCTCAGGGCGCTATAGAGAGGACAGAGAGCTGGTGCAAGTGGGAACATTGGCTTCTGATGGGTTTTTCTTATTTGTGTGATTATTTGAGAAACTGATTTTTCCACCTTATGCATGAAGTATTTTACTGGAATTGTTTTGCCAGGATAAAGACAGCCTTAAATGATGCCCAAGCCTTCGTGGGAGTTTCCCTTGAATTACAACATTTCCTGGCAAGAAAAGAGACGGGTCTATTTCTTCAGGGATGTTTCTTTCCAGTTATTAGAATCAATAGAATCAAAGACAGAGCTGGGGGAGAGAAATGTGTGGAGTCCGCATCTCTTTGGGCTGCATTTTGAGAACTGGAGGGCGTCCCTTCCACACTGGAGAGGCATCAAGCCCACGCTCTGGGAGAGGTCTGCTCTGTGACCCTCATATCCTGTCAGCCAGTTGCCAGGACTCCAGGGTCTGCTGGGAAAGCCCAGGGCTGAGGTAAAGGACTCCAGGGAGGAGCACTGTGGACTCCACCTTCCGACTCTAATTCTCAGTGGGTTCCTTCCTGCCTGAGAACAAGCTCCTCGGTGTGTGGACACTTTGTAGTTTATGGCTGTTCTTGCTGGCTGGTGAGCTAAGGGGGAAAATCCACCGCCAGCATCTGAGAGAGTCGAACGAACGCCATGACAGGCTCCTAACAGCCTGGTCAGAAACTAGACCTGAGTTTCAGTTTACTGGAACTTAATGAACAGTTCCCAGAAAAGTCACAACCCACGGCAACCAATCAGCAGGCTGCTAGCTAAAGATAGCTTTCAGCCCTGCAGCTGGGACGTCCCTAACCACTAGAGACACCTACCAATCCTACAACAGTTGTAAACTTTATGTTTAAACCCACCAATCAGCCCCCAAACTGAAATCCCCTCTATGGAGCTCCCCTAATCTTGCTTAAAAGAAGCCTGTGAGCCTCTCTTGGCGCCATTTTGCCACTGTGTCAGATGGCTGGCCCTGCATGCTGGAATGAACTTTTGCTGATTGCATGTATGTCTAGTGGTCTTTTATGGGACGTCTCATGGACCCTACACAACACTGAAGGTCACCTGGTCTCCCGGAAGTCATTCTGCACAAAGCTCTTTCTATCTACAATTTGTCCACCCGCTCAGCAATCCTACACCTGGTCTCTGCAGCCCTCTCTCTAGGACACACCTATCCTGTGCACTAACCGAAGGAAACACATCCGAGGGTGTCTGTCATCCTCTGTCAGTCAACCCACTTCCTTAGCTGTGAGTGGGTACCCAGCTCCTCAGTGGGCTTTGCAGAGTGACTTGGCAGATGTGCACCACTGGCCATGAAGATGCCAAAGAGCCTCTAACAGACATGGGGCACGGATCCCAGCACTGCCTGAGTTACACGCGGTGTGCTGCTTCTGTGATAAACAGCAAGACTAAAGCAACATCTTGTGTCTTACCTCCCATCACGGAGGAAGCCAAGGCAGGAGCGGGAGGCAGAGACCATGGATAAACACGCATGCTAACTTGCTCCCTCTGGCTCCTGCTCAACCTGCTTCCTATGCAACTCTGGACCATCTTGCCACCGCTGCCTAGGCCCTCCCACATGGATCAACACCAAGATAATTCCCCACAAGCCAGTCTGATCTGGGAAATCACTCAATTGAAAGCTCCGTCTCAGGTAACTCTAGGATGTGTCCAACCGATCAAACAATCAGGATATTTCTGTCTGTATCATAGTAGCTTGATTTAAGTATCTCTGTCTCAAGGTCGGGGAAATGACTCCACGGGTAAAGCACGTTTCACAAGCATGAGGGCCTGAAGTCAGATTCCTAGCACCCATTCACCCGTGTAAAGCTAGACATGAGAGCACGGGCCTGTAAGTCCAGCACTCAGGAGCAGAAATAAGGATCCCGGAAGCTCCCCACAGGCTGGGGGGAGCTGTTCAGCGAGTGACCCTGTCTTAAAGAATAGAGTTGGGGTGGGAAGCAACAGAGGAAGTCCCAACAAGAAATTCTAGCTGCCACAGCATAGGTACACGTGGGCGTGCATGTGCACACGCACACACGCGCACACACACACCTCTACCACTTCTCAGTCTACTTGTAAACATCAGTCGGTTTCAGTTGTCTATCAAACTGTGATTTCCTAATTGCTGTGACCAAACACTTGACAAGAAGTCACCCAATGGAGGAAGAGCTTCTTTTGGCTCAGAGAATGAGGGCACAATGTTGTGGAACATCTGTACACTCTAAAGGCACATTGCTGTGATTGGTTTAATAACAAGCTGACCAGCCAATAGCCAGGCAGGAGGTGCGGGTGGAACTTCGGGCAGAAAGTGAAGTAGGGGGAATAATTGAGGCGCAGAGGAGAAGCCACTGAGACACAGAACAAGTCAGACACACAAAATGGAAGAGAGGTAAAAGCCACGTGGTAGAACGTAGATTAATAAAAACGTGGGTTAATTTAAATTATAAGAGCTAATTATAATGGGACAAGCCTAAACCAAAGTCAAGCTTTCATAACTAACAAGTCTCCATTATTTGAGAGCTAATGGCCCCAAGGAAAGTCCAACTACAGCACAGTCCATCACGGTGGCCAGGCACACATGGGGGTGAATGGCTCAAAGCTGTGGCAGAGGGAGTGTGGGGACGTTTGTTCAAATCTCCATGGACGAGGAATGGGACAGGACAGGAAGGCGGGGACACTTGGTCAAGATCACTATGTATCTCAAGACCACTCCCCAGTCACCTACTTCTCTCCACCAGATTCCACCTCCCAAAGATTCCGCAACTTCCCTAAGACACCTGAGACTGGGTTCACACACACAAGGCCGGCAGCGAGGGACATTAAACATCTAAGTCGTGACCGAGGTTGGACGGCTCTCCAATACATTTCTCAATGTTCACATTATTCCCAGAAACGCCAGTGCATACTATAAATCTCTGATTGTGGGCAGGCTCTCCGGTTTGAGCCTAAGGTTATCCACGTGGTTTGTCTTCGGGGGATACTGGCACCTGTGGTTTCTAAGATGCCAGGAAGAGCCCCGATGGCACCGAGTGAACTGGCTCTGACATGGAACTGAATAGGCTGTATGGGCTTCCAGGCACACGTGCATGCTGCCCCCGCCCCCCACTGCGTTTCCAGCTGGGAGGATTCCTGTGGAGATCCCCAGAGCCCAGTGAACTGCAGGGTCCAGTGTGTGGTAATGAAAGCAGTCGAGCATGGAGGGAGCAGCTCTGGTCAGACTGACTGACTTAAAGCCTGCCCTAACACTTCATCGTCAGAAACACCTTGGGCAGGTCATATTACAGGTCCTGACTTCCTGAGAGAAAACTAACCACAGGAGTGGCAGCTGGGTTTAGCCCACTGGCTGTGTGGCCGCTGTAAAAGGCGAGGCGTCCGACAGCGTTAGCTCCCCCACCTCAGGTTTGTCTACAGAAGTCAACTGGACCTGGCTCCTTTATGTGCACATGAGGGTGATAACTGTAGCTTCTCCCTGGACTTGGAAAGGATTCATTTTTATAAGGAGCAATGGTCATGTTTTATAGTTTGACCCTTATCTCAAATTCCTAGGAGAGTAGGTGTGCCCCACATCATTATCTCCCTATACTCCTATAGACAGCAGGGTAGGTGTGCCCCCAGACCATTACCTCCCCCCCATACTCCTATAGACAGCAGATCTCCCCCCCATACTCCTATAGACAGCAGGGTAGGTGTGCCCCAGACCATTATCTCCCCCCCATACTCCTATAGACAGCAGGGTAGGTATGTCCTAGACCCATTATCGCTCCCATATTCCTATAGAGTCAGAAACCACAGGGCCACATTTACCACAGAGCAAAGCAGTGAAGGGAATTTATATTTGTTAAAATGTCCTGGAAAATATGCTTTCCAACTCAGCTTTATAGGAAACTGTGTGTATCAGTGGTGTATGCGTATATAGGTGTGCATATAAGTGCACGTGTGTGTGTGTGTGTGTATGTGTGTGTGTGTGTGTGTGCACACGCGCCAGAGGTCACCATGTGTCCTCCTCAATCTTTACACTTATTTCTGGGGCATTTTCTCTTACATAGATTCTGCTGGGCTGGTTGGTCAATGAAATCTAGAGAGCTGCCTGTCACTGCCCCTCCCAGTGCCGTCTCTACAGGCACGGATCGCTGCACCTGTCTTTTACCTAAAGACTGGGAGATTTGAACTCAGTCTTCATGCTGTCTAGAAGGCACTTTACTGACTGAGCCATCTCTGCAGCCAAACAGGTAACTTTTTAAGCTCTTAAAAATGATTTATATTATGGAAGTGTCTAACCCTAAAGGAGTGTCTTCTGGAGAAAGCTTGCTTCACCTACTTTTCCTCCTAAACCTGTGTTTACTCTAGACTGCGTCAGCTGTGAAGATGTAAACACTTGGCAATCAGGGTACTTTGAAAATGTTTTCTATTTTCACTGAATGTTTATCCTAAGGAGCAGTGTGTAATGCCGTCATTATCGCTTCATGGTGATACATATTTATGATTTAATAGTCTAACACTTTTGGAACTTTCTTACATTTAAATTTATGAAAAATGATATTTACATAATTTTCCTTCAAGCACTTGAGTAATTCTCTAGTGTACTCTTCTATGATTTGCATATGCACACCCTTTCATCTTCTAGTGGAGGATTTGTTTATCTTCTTACTCAATCAGGCTGTTTTAGATGAATATTGGAATAATTATTGGCTTTTAAAAATCATGTAATCAACAACTTGATATGACTGCAAATGATATGTATATTTCATCAGTTTAAAAATGTACTTGTTTTTTATAGCAAATTCCATATAGATGCTCTTTAAAACCACTTTGGTACATAATGTATAAATAAAGGTGGCTTGATTCTGCTATTAAAGAAATTTTAATGTCATATTCCCACCTTTGGAATGTGAAAGACATTTCTACTTACTATTGGTACATGATGTATGCGTGTGTGCATACATATCAACACCTTATACAGCAAAACCTATTTTATATCTCAGATGATCTGCAGGGCTTACTACTAACACACTCAAGGGCAGCGTCCTGCGTCTGCCTTCCAGTCACCTCGCTCCAGAGTCTCCCTTTGGTTGTTATCACTCCTGAACATCAATACTGAACCATCCAGGCCTAATCAATAATTATGAAAACACTCAAGAATTCTGTGCTTCACTTCTCATGGTCCTTCTGCTCGCCACTGGTCACCGTCTGTATCTAGCATGCACACGTGCACGCACATACACACACATACGCAGGCACACACACACGTACACACACGCATGCTTGCATTCTTCCTCTAACTCCCGGTATCCCCCTAAGGCCCACATGCTAGAGACAAGGCTTCCACTCTGCAGCCCCACTGGGACCTGGCGGAACCTGGGAGGGACAGAGCTCACTAGAAGGCTGTTGGGTCACTGAGGACACACCCTGGAAGGCAGGGGTACTGAGCACCAGCCTGACCACTCTTTCTCTGTGCTTCTCGGCTTCCAGGGGGTGAGAAGCTTTGTTCCGCAATGCACACCCCTCCACATGCTCTACCCCATCACAGACCACAGAATTCCAAAACTGTGAGTCCAAATAAATATTTCCCCTACGTAGACTATTTCATGTATTCTGTCCTAACAATGGAAAGCTATGGCTGTAACAGAAAACACATAGACACAGAGATGGTTGCCTTGGCCTATTTTTTAAATGGATATGCAGATTTCTACTGCTTGTACATAGACAAACACATAACAAGACATAAGAAATTAATTTACATATAGCTGTATATTTAGACACCAGTGCTGTTTCTTTCTCTTTGGTCTTCTAAAGACGGCACAGCTTGAGAACGAAAGATATCGTTCATAGCCACCTCCTCTTTGTGCAGATTATTTTCTAAACAACCCCGGAGCAGGGAGGCAGGCAACACACACTGTGGCTATTTCTGCGCATCCGGTTGACACCCCATGGGTATGAGAATGGGATGTTTTTTCTGCTGTGTTTTAAATCATGGAGTCAGGGCTAATACGCCAGCTGTGAAGAGCTGCTTTCTTTATCAACTAAATTAGGAGTCCACTTCATCCCTACTTCCTAGGTCAGCATCCCACATACGGAACAGACATTCAGAAATACAGAGCAAACGAACAAAGCACAGTCTTTTTCTCCTGTACATGGATGAATACATGAGTACCTGCCACTGAGTACATGGATGTCACACAGGACACAGGACAGTCAAGTGACCTGCATCCTAGCCCCCCCTTTTTTTTTTTGAGACAGAAAACCACTAAGTTGCCCAAGCTGGCCTGGAACTTATAGTGATCCTCCTGCCTCAGCCTCCACAGTAGCCAGGATTGGCAGCCCGCACAACCAGGACATCTATGGTTTGGATTCAGGCGGAAGTGGCAGAGAGCAGAGAGGAAGACGTTTCTTCTGTTTTCTAGGCTGCGATGCTATGTACTGGGAACACCATGAGAGAACCCAGCAATCAGGAGCAGAGGGGTGTGGCCAGTGCTCCACCAGGTAATCAGTCACACTCTGGCTACACAACCCTAATATGGCTGTTCTGGGAGGCCACCAACTCTGACCTCGAGCTAGTCCTTGGTCAATAGGTTTGTCAGCCAGTGAAGACCTTAAGCTCACCATGTGGCCTAGGCCCACACAGGAAGCTCCAGCCCTGAAAGTAAACACACAGGAAGGCATCTTAAGGATTCACTGGCAAAATCAATGGTCTGCTGATCATCATGAGTCCACTGCAGTGATAATGGCTTGGTGTAAGTGACATGCCTAAATCTAACAGAATAGTTTCCATGTACAAACCCCACTAAAAGTCACTGCCACCTTTAATCTAAGTATCACCCAAAATATAATTTTCTTCATTGCCTTTTTGGAAGTAGGTGGCCACTTAGGGTATCACTGGCAAGTCTAAGATCCAGGAGACAGAAGCCAGCTAACCTCATCTTGCCACTCAGCCCTGCCGACACACAACCCACCCAGTCTAATTCCCTTTAACTCTGGGATAACAATATGGCAACTATGTTTAATGTAATTTAATGTCTTAGTATTTGCTAACTTAGATGAAACATAACGTGTACCTGGAGTTGGTACCCAAGAACGCTAAAGCCTTGGCCATCTGCTCCTTCCCTGCTGACACCCGTGCCTTCTGCATGTACTGCAGCTGCCACCCTTTTGCTGGCAGCACAGATCCGAGCCCTTTGAAAGACATCTCTGTCCCCTCCTGACCTCGGCTCATCTGAAGTGATGGCTGGTATCTTTGCTTTGAAATTTACATTTGAGCTCCAGGGGTGGATTCACATGGATGTTTTCCTGAATAATGCAATTCCATTCCCTAATCTCATTCTGGTCTCCCTTTTCACGTCAGCTCCCCCAAGCCTGTATTCTGGTCCCCAGAGCTGTGCAGTGTTTTTGGTGCCGCCCTCTCCTTCCAACACAACTGCACCGTCCGTTATCCCATCACACATCACAGCTCTGCCTGCGCACTGCTGCCTGCTCTGTTTAATTAATTTGTTGACACACTCAGATTTCTGTTTACTCCAGCACAGGCATTCCAGCCAAGACAATTACACTCAGGGCTTCAGGGCTCGCCTGTGAAAAAAAACGTTGAAACAGGGAAGATGTGTCTGAGTGACCTCACGCCCAGGATCCACTCACGTGCCTTCCTCTTCTCCTGGCCCTGTTCACTCACAGCATGTAAAGTGATTATCTATTTTTGGCTCTTGTCATCTATTCTTTCTTTTAAATTCTTTATCCGATAGTCCTTAAACCTAATTATAACTCTCTGAAAACATTAGCAAGATCCCGAACCCACTTTCCCCACTAAATGCCAGCAGCGTCAGTCCTTACGCACCGTGTGAGCTCAACTCTGTTGACCTATAAGGGGCTAAGGGCTGACTGTGCTGACAGCACACAGTAGGTGCTGTGGATACAGGCAAGAACACGGCACCAAAACCAGAGCCTCACCTTCCTGATGAAGAAAGCAAGACAGGGAGGTCAGACTGTTGCTCCCCATCAGACAGGCAGGGCTGGAATCACTAGGGAAACCTACTGAGTATGACTGTTCAGCAGAACTATTCCAGAGACCTTTCAATGACAACCAAAATAATCCACAAAGACGCTGCTCATCACAGTGGCCACCAGTCCCTCTGGGTTATCAGCACTAGAAAGGTGGCTATGCACAAACCAGAAATGAAATTTTCAATTTCATTTAATATTTGTATATGTGTTCATGTGTGTGTGGTACATGTGTGTGTGTGATTATGTGCATTGTGTGGTATATTTGTGGTATATGTATATGTTCATGTGTGTATGGTGTATACGTGTGGTGCATGTGTGTGTTCACACATGTGTGGTACATGCATGTTTTCATGTGTATGTGTGTGGTGCATGTATGGTGCATTGTGCGGTACATGTGCATGTGTTGCATTGTGTGTTCGTGTGTATGGTGCATTGTGTTCATATGTGAGTGGTGCATGTGTGGTGCATGTGTGGTACGTGTGTGGTACATGTGTGTGGTACATTGTGTGGTGCATGCATGTGTGTTCATGTGTGTATGTGTGTGGTGCATATGTGGGTGGTCATGTGTGTGTAGCATGTGTGTGTTCATGTGTTTGGTGCATGTGTATACTGGCCAAAAGACAACCTGTGGTGTCATCCTCAGGTGCTGTCAACCTTCTCACTGGACTAGAGCTCACCAAGTAAGCTAGTAGGATACACGGGTCCTCATGATTACATGGCACACACCAACTGAGCTATCTCCCTGGCCCAAGAATTATGACATGTTAGGCAATTGTGGTCTGCAGGTCTTGGGGAACAGCAACAGTGGGGCAAAGAATCTGCCTAAGCAGAAATGCCGGTGTGACTTTCCATCAGATACTAGGAGCGAAAGGGACTGTTCTGGGGGAACCTTTCCACCTTCGAAGGCACAAAGGGCGGCCCCTTCCAGAGGTGACTTCCACCTGACCATTTAAGGTCCTGCTCCCTCTGACTCTCAAGCGGAAGGATAAAGTTCCATAATTAGACCTTTTAGAGCAGAGTCTGAGTACCGTGCTGTCACCTAGACAACCAGAGGCAATCCTGAGACTACGAGTGGAGAGTTGCCACACTTTTCATGGGGAGACGTAAACAAAGGGTTACCCCAGATAGGAACCCTATCTCCAGCAGACCGAAGCAGCATGCCATGCTATGTAACATGCCATGCTATGTAACATGCCATGCTATGTAACATGCCATGCTATACCATGCTAGGTTAGGGTAGAGTTCTTATGGGAGCACCGTGATGCGGAAAGAGTGTTACCAAAGCCCACCATGAGAACAACCGCTTACACAGCCTCCTCCTTCCTCACATGCAACTAGGGAGCAGAGAGTGACAGGTCGAGTGGCTCTGCCTTCCCAGTCTACTGAGAAACACGGTTACTGAGACCCATTGCCCTAAGCCCTGCATCGTTTTTATTTTGTTGTCATGACTACAGGGCCAAGGCTATCTCTGTCCCGTGATGGTGATAGGGTGGTCATGCTATGTTGAAAGGAAAAATCTATACCTCACAGCATAAAAGTGGTATCAATAACAACGACAAGATTCAGTGAACATCTCCCTAAGTCTTACAAGGAGCCTCAGCATTGCTTACATCACCATTTTGCTCCTACAGCCCATAAAATGGGAACCCTGTCTGCATTCTGCAGTTAGAAACCTGAAGGTGTAGAGACTGTGGAGTCTGACCCAGGTCCTGTATCCTGGGATTCTCACATTTAGATCCCATCTTACCAGTCTAGCTCCAAACTGTTCTGTCCTCTGTGCATCATCTTCTTGCTTCTGGTTCACGATCTTCCCCGAGATCACGCTAAGACGACCAGAAGAAACTGAGAAGACAATCTCCCTAAGTATTGTCCATGGTATGGCTTCATCCAGTCAAAAAACCAAGAGTCCCACTGAGATCAGGTGTTAAGTGACCCAGACCGTCACAGATGCTATCTCACTTTTTCAATTAGCAGATGTCCTTCCAGGATCCTATGTCAGTGTGGGCGTGTCCTTCATTATCTACTTTCCCAGTAGACGCTCCGCTGGCATCTTCAGATAGAGTGCTCCACAGATACTCATCCAGCAGATAGTTACAGCAAATGTGACCCTTGTGGCCGACGATGTGAGAGCGCTGGGGAGAAGAGCGCTATGGACCACTCCACTCACCTGAGTGCAGGAGTAATGGAGTCGGGGTGCTGCCAGGCCTCTTCCAAAAACCACAATGTCAACCCAGCTCCCGGGACTACAGCTGGCTGCAATACCTCCCGGGAATGACCCTCAGCTGTCACAGCTCAGGCTGCCATCCCTGGTTGACTCATAGGAGGATTTAGTGGCTCCATACATCTGCTTCGAGAAGGGCTGGCCTGAAGCCCTAATGTCTTAGTTGGGTTACCGTCACCGAGACGAAGCACTGGGGAGGGAAGGGTTTATTCTGATTACACTTCCGCATCACTTGTGCATCACCAGATGTCAGGTAGGAACTCAAGCAGGGCAGCACGTGGAGGCAGGAGGCTGATGCAGAGGCCATAGAGGAGGGCTGCATACTTTCTTATAGCAACCAGGACCATCAGGCTGGGGCAGCCCCACCCACAATGGGCTGGACCCTCCTACATCAATCACTAATAAAGAAATTGCTCTACCGGCTTGCCTACAGCTGGATGCTAAGGAGGCATTTTCTCTGTGGCAAGCTGACATAGAACTAGCCAGTATACCTAGTATTAGTTTGCAGGCTCTGTGTGGGCTCAACGTGGCACTTGGGGACCAGCATGAGTTCAATTCCTCTCTGATTTATCCTGCTTGCTTCAAGATGTCCACACTAATTCCAGACATGGCTTAATGTGCAATGTTCCCACAGGCTCGTGTGTTAGAACATATGGCAGTGGAGTTTGGGGAGGCTG
>JAQHUG010000430.1:831285-842708 GCA_028555095.1 Dicrostonyx torquatus | reverse complement strand
ACAAACAAACAGAAAAAGACAGACATCTGGTTTGGAAGATTGTTCAGTGAGCAAAGAACCAGCCTTGCAAGAATGAGGGCATGAATTCAACTAGAACCTACATTTAAAAAGCTAAGCATGGTGGCACATGCTTATAACCGCAGCACTGAGAGGCCGAGACAGCTGGGTCCTGGGAGGGCAGCGGCCAGCTGACCAGACTGTCTACCTGCTGACTTCCCAGCCATTGAGACCGTCTCAGAAATAAGGTGACCAGTGAATGACTTCCAAGGCTGTCGTCTGACTCCAACATCGCAGGCGCGCATGGCCTCCCCACTCACCTCCCTCACTAAATATATAAAGGCCAGTATCCGACCTTTGGTCCATTTCCGCGGTCCTCCAGTCTAGAAGATGGTGTGCAGATTCCTTGGGATAAGAGCTGTGTTTTTTTTTTCTGGCAATTCTGACACTTATAACATAGGCCTTGGCAGCTGAAAGACTGACTTGCAAATGGCCATGGAGTTCTTTGGGAGTTTATAATGTGTTTAGGGACTTTTCCAGTAGGAAAAAGAAGTTGCTTGTGTTTTCACAGGCAGTTCCAAACTGCAGACTGTGTCAGGGGGACGGGCCTCTGCTTGTGAAGGGCCAAAGTGGGATTACATAGCCAGAAGATGACGGAACTCTGCCCAAGGAACAAACTATACGAGTTAAGACTTTCGTTACAATTCTGGAGGTTTACACCACAGGATACGGCACCTCCCTGCCCCTTGAAAGTACTGAACTTGATTTTCATAATAAGCATGTAAAGTCTAGAGAATTAGAAATCCAAACGGTTGCCACGAAAATACTCTTCATGTTTCTTTGTTTGCGAAGCCGCTTCCCAGAAGAGGTCATCCCGTGGCACAATCGATAGGTCTGTTCGTGTTGCCACAGGTAACCGTGATGGGAGCATCTCCTTTTCATTGTTAAGTAAGTAGGACATGAAGGCTATAAGGCCCCTGGCCACATGGGAATTCAACACACACACCCCACAGGATTCCAGGCCTAGCATCTCCCATCAGTCATGCATCTGTGCCCTAAGTCATGGCCTGGGGAGTCGGCTGCGTAATATCAAACACAGGCAGGCACAGGTGCACTGAAGCATTTGAAGAGAGCAAACGCAATGCAATCTGTGGCAAGAACTTTCATATCCAAGGGCTAGAGATGCAGCACAGAGGCAGGGCACTGTCTAGCAGGTGCCAGGCCTGGATTCTAGTCTCAGCATTGCAAAACAGTTCGGGAGTCTACGTGAGCAAATTTCCATGCAGCAGTGAAGCAGTTCAACAATAGCACTGACCGCACGAGAGCCGGGAGCCGCAGGGTGGGCTGTGAGAGAAGCTGCTCACAGCTCACAGGGTGCCTTCTAAAGGAGCTGGAGAGACGCAGGAAAGGTCTAGGGTACAACGCAAAACACCCAGGGCAGAGATTTTTAACTCCATGACTCAGGCTTTTTCCATGTACTTTGGTAATCAAACAACTGATTGGATGGATGGACGGACGGATGAATGGACGGAGGGATGGATGGATGGACGGACGGACGGACGGACGGACGGACAACACAGAGATATCAGAGATGGATGACAAGTAGTGACTCTTGTGGGCTGTGTGTATCGGACTGTTTTGAGAACTGGCCTTTCTTACAGAACCCAGGGACATGGCCCACAAAGCACGGAGCACTGTGAGGCTCTAAGGAGAGCAGCTCAGTGTCTCCCCACAACTGTCTGTCATCCCAGACAGAACAAAGCCACCCAGAGCATGTAACCAGATACCTCAGGGTGCAGCAAAACAGCTCTCTCAAAAAGCCCAGACAGCCAGGTTAAACTCTGAGCTCTCTGAGACGGTCTTATCTGTGGGATCTGCTTAGCTCTACGGTGAGGCTGACAAAATGCTCCTGTCCACAGAACCTGAAGGTGGAAGACACTGTGGCTGCTCTACCTTCTCCACTGTTCTACTAATTCTCGCAAGGATATAATACTTGGTTTAATAGCTCAGTAGTCACACGCCTTGCAGAGGTAAGTGTATGAAACAAGAGAAAGTCATTAACACTGTATTCTTGCGATAGACGACTCCTAATGTGAATTTGACTGAATTTATAATCATCTAGGTGACGTGGGATTCCCCTCTGTATGCATATGGTTTATTGCCATTGGTTAATACAGAAGCTGNGACAACACAGAGATATCAGAGATGGATGACAAGTAGTGACTCTTGTGGGCTGTGTGTATCGGACTGTTTTGAGAACTGGCCTTTCTTACAGAACCCAGGGACATGGCCCACAAAGCACGGAGCACTGTGAGGCTCTAAGGAGAGCAGCTCAGTGTCTCCCCACAACTGTCTGTCATCCCAGACAGAACAAAGCCACCCAGAGCATGTAACCAGATACCTCAAGGTGCAGCAAAACAGCTCTCTCAAAAAGCCCAGACAGCCAGGTTAAACTCCGAGCTCTCTGAGACGGTCTTATCTGTGGGATCTGCTTAGCTCTACGGTGAGGCTGACAAAATGCTCCTGTCCACAGAACCTGAAGGTGGAAGACACTGTGGCTGCTCTACCTTCTCCACTGTTCTACTAATTCTCGCAAGGATATAATACTTGGTTTAATAGCTCAGTAGTCACACGCCTTGCAGAGGTAAGTGTATGAAACAAGAGAAAGTCATTAACACTGTATTCTTGCGATAGACGACTCCTAATGTGAATTTGACTGAATTTATAATCATCTAGGTGACATGGGATTCCCCTCTGTATGCTGTGCATATGGTTTATTACCATTGGTTAATACAGAAGCTGCTTTGACCTATAGCAGAGCAGAATAGAGCAAGGAGGGAAAACTAAATGGAATGCATGGAATCAGGCAGATACCATGTAGCTGCCTAAGGAGAATGAGGCCAGATCCTTACCAGCAGGCCACAGGCTGGTGTGATACATATACGAATAGAAATGAGTTAATTTAATATGTAGGCGCTAGCTAGGAATACTCCTGAGCCATCAGCCAAACAGTGCTGTAATTAATACAGTTTTTGCGTGATTATTGTGGCTGAAAATGAACGCACAGACTCCATTCACAAACTAAGAGACAGACCACTAGACTTGCCTGTGAGGGCATCTCAGAGAGGTTTAGCTGATGAGGGAGACACACCCTGAATACAGGCAACACCATCCCAAATGTTGACAGAGAAAATGAAACCAGAAAGATGTCTCAGCGGGGAAAGCACTTGCCACAAAGTCCTACTGACCGGAGTTCAATGTTGGATCTTATGTCATATGAGAGAACCAACTCCACAGGGCTGTCCTCTGATCTGCCCTACACCCTGTATACACACGCTCTTGCTACAGCATGTCCACCACACACTACATACACACATCCCAACCCGGCCCCCATACACAATGCTAACCTTTAAAACCAGGGCAAACGGGCTGGACAGCAGCACTGCCCTGGCTGCAGACTCACAGGAGCCAGCTGCCTCGTGCACCCGCTGCCGTGACTTCCCTGTCACTACCACCACGGCCCAACATCCTGACACCTAATCCACATGCCTTTTGTTTCATCTGATAAAAATAATCCAACTTTTCTCCTCAAAGGGCTTTCATCTCAGAGCGCGGTTTTAATCTCATTTTCTAAACAGAATCATTCTCAATTTATTTTTCTTAGCAAATGAGAAAAAAACTAATAAAGCAGCAACGCACTGATCACTATCCATAAGACCTTGGTGATCGGTGGTAGACTAGCTAGCCCAAGAAGAGCCCAAGGGTCAGAGCAGTCCACGCCAGCCTATAAGCCTCTAACAGCCGGGAACTTCCCGACTCTATTTTTACTCTCACCAACTTTATTTCTCTATGTACACCGTGTGCACATATTTTACACATTGGATGACAGCTGTCAGTCACTTAGAATAAGGGAGTCGCAGTTCTGTATGTGCAGCAGGGGCTGACCAAGCGCCATACACGTAGCATCAGGGGTCTCCAGGGTCCTCCGGGCTGACGTTCATGACAGCGGCCTTCATGGACAGTACTGCCTGAGCACATGGTCACCCACCTCTACCTCCCGAGTGTGTCAGCGCCTGGAACCATCCCTTTGCCTCCACGTGTACTGCGTGTGTTGTATGTGTGCGTGTGTGTGCACACGCGTGTGTGCACGTGTGCGTGTGCTCCCACAAGTCCACGGGCCACCACAGCATGTGGACTGTCTCGTCACTGCTGGATTTCCAGGGCCCAGATCACAGACTAGGCCCTCAGCAAATATTGTCTGATGTAAGAGCTAACTGTTAAGAAATGCTGCTAAGAAGGGAGACAGCAGATTTATGAGCCATGTCAGGAATTCAGGTTTCATCCCACAGCCAGAGGGAAGAACAGGATGGTTTCCCACAGGAGAATGGCAGGATCTGATGTCACACACAACACACAGGTTCCCCAGAGAAAACTGACTGGGACAGAGAAGGACAAGGTTGATGAGCCCCAGGCAGGCAGTTCCTCCCAAGCGTATTTTGAAACCAGAGGTTTGTAGCCAGAGGTTTCTCTCCCACCCAGTCCCGCGTGGTCTCCTAAGGCTATCGGCCTAAGGCGCGCCCCCGGCAGTGGTACTTAGCGAGATGTCTAAAAAGTAGAATCAAAGGTCCCAGTGATGCTATAATGGAGGGAGGGAGAGCGGTCAAGCCAGTGTGGGAGGTGGGGAGATGGCGCACTGGTAAGGCTCTTGCTCCGCACACAAGGACCTGAGTTAGATGCCCAGATCCCCCACCCCACACACATGCAAAAGCCAGGCATGGTGTTATGTAGACAGAGACAGGTAGATCCTGGGGCTGCCTGGCAAGTTACTCTAGCCTACTTGGTAGGCCAACAAGAGATATTTGCCTCAAAAAAAAAAAAAAAGTAAAGAAAAACAAACCTGTGGGTGGTTCCTGAGGAATGGCATCTGTGGCTGACCTCTGACCTCCACACACACGTGCATACACATGAACAAGGAGTCCAGGCTTGAATTGCTGGCGGGGATGTTAATATGCATCATGCATCAAAACAGTAAGCAGCAAGAATCAAGAACTGCAAACTGAGCTGGGGTGGTGAACACACCTTCAATCTCAGCACTCTGGAGGCAGAGGCAGGCACATCTCCGTGAGTTCGAGGCCACCTGTCTACACGGTGAGAGCTATACAGCATGGAGCAAGCAGAGTAGGGGGGAAATGTGAGACCAGCATGTGTGACACCGTGAGACTCTGCATCACACACGCCAGAGTATCCAGCGTCCCCAGGTACACACGTGTATTCCCGGAGCCTGCAGAACAGCTACACAAGAATGCCCAACAGATAATCTGAAAATTGAGCCAGAGTGACACTGGAAGTTGAACCTAAACTTGTCAGCAAGCTGCAATCTGAACAGACCTCTCCCGTGCAGCTCAGGATGCTGTGCCAAACCTGCTCAGCATCACCTGCTGATGGCGACACCTTCCTGGTGTCAGACTAGTCTTCAAGCTGAATCCTGAACTGCAGCAACAGGGGCCAAGCCGACTGCAATCTCCAAATTGCTCGGCAGCCTAAAGGGGAGGAAAAACTAATTATGAAGCCATCTGTCCTGAGATCCTGTCCTGGTTTCTAAGCCAAAGAAATCAGAACCATTCCGAGAACTTAAGCAGCGCACACAGTGTGGGCAGGTTCTGTGTGCCTGTCCTGCATGCTCATTTGCCGTGCAGCAGCCAAGCCCGCAGACAGCTGCAGAAGGTGTAGTTCCTGCGGGGCCCCAGCTCTGCTTTCATCGCCACAGGAGACAATGAGGTCACAACTCTGGGCACTGGGCATTCCACTGGGAAAACACAGGTCAGGCTTTGACTGATGCAGCCCCCTGTCTGTATTCTGTCTTCAGCCCTACATGAAGATATTTATGTACAATAAAATTAAAAGATAACAGTAGTGAAGAAATTAGTGATCAATTTGAATCTCAAACGTAATAGGAAAACACCTGTAACCCAGCCTTTCCTCCCCTAATTTCTTCTGGTGTGTATTCCCAACCCCCATCCTTTGTCTGTTTTCTGTGGGACAGGGGCTCCTGTAGCCCAGACTGGGGTCACACTGTCAAGGACAACCTTCCACTCCTGGTCCTGCGCTGAGAATACAGGCCTGAGCACCATGCTTTTATGCAGCGCTGCGGACAGAACCAGGGGTCCCAAGTGTCGCAAGCAAGCTCTCTATCAACTGAGACAGTTTAATTTAGCAAAGATAGGCAAATCCTCCAAAGAGAGACTAGCTGGAGTAGGCTGTCCCCGGGGAGGGAGCGAGCCAATGCTTCGTGTTGTGAATTCTAAAGAAAACTGGATGAGTATTTATGATGTGGGTGGCATTCTGCTGGAGTAAGGTGACCTTATTTCCCTCCACTTCAGGTATTCCTTCACATGGTCCTCTAGAAGAGCCCACAGAGGGGGCATCACAATCACAATGACATCAGTCCTTTGGGAACGCAGCCCCCGCCCTGACTGCATAGGTGTGGGAGAGTGCCCTGGCATTCTCCGCACTTCTGATCCAGTGGGAATGACCTGACGGCGGCTCCAGAGGTGTCCAACCACAGAGGAGCACTCTGTTTTTCCATCAGGGGTCATAGCTACCACAGCAATTTTTCTGTTGTAGAATATTATTTTAAGATGTGTTAATTTTGGATATGCTGTGGAACATGTGTTTATTGACATAAAGGTGTGTTACTTTTGTTTATGCCACATCTGCTTAAATCTGTGAGCCTGTGATTCTTTGCCGGTCTTAAAACTGATGGGGTAACAGCCAATCACTTCACGTTGGGGTGTGGCCATTGAGACCCCAGGTAATGAAAACGGAGAGAACACAGGTGCGTGCTCTCTGACTCGCTCCATGTGGCATCCTGTGATCAGATAGGACTTCGGACTTCCCTGTTTCTGTGAGTCTTCCCTCTTTTCATTTATTAAAATACCTTTTCTTATTGAGCTGGCTCGGTTAATTATTGTATCACTACATAAAACACCTGATGGTCTAATAAAGTAAGGAATGGCTAACAGGGAGGCAGGAGAAGGAAAGATGGGGCTGGCAGGCAGAGAGGATAAGTAGAGGAGAAATCTGAGAAGAGTGGACAAGCAAGAGAAAACAAGGAGAACGCTAGGAGCCAGCACCTGGGCAGCTGTGGAGCAAGAGTCAAAGTAGATACGCAGAAGGAAAGGAAAAAGGTAGTCAGTGCAGCGCATCCCGTCCGTCTGCGTGCTATGCGCTGCTATACAGCTCGCGAACCCGGCAAGGGGCTGGAGACTGAAACACACAAAGACAGACAGACAGACAGAGACTTGGGTCATCCTCGAAACAGGAATGCCCCCTTTATTCTGTACCAGGGCCGCTTATATAGGCCGCTTATATATATATCCTTAACTGATAGCCACGCCCCAGCCAAACCCATCAGAAACCACTCCCCTGCATCAGGAACTCCTGAGAGTCTCGTGCTCATGGCAGCTGCAGGCATTACAAGTTGTTTACCAGAAATTCAGGATCTGGGGGTTCACAGCTCCCAACAAGTCAGGGTAATTTCAGTTAATAAATGCTGGCTAGAAACAAGGCAAGCTAAAGTCGGGCATTATTAAGTCTCTGTGTTTTTTATTTGGGAGTTGGATGGCAAAGAGCGAAAAGAGTAAAGAGCAGAAACCAAACAACTACTTTTTCTGTTTTTCATCTCTTTGTCTGCCCTGCATCAAGCTGACTTCTCAGATGTTCCCCTTCAGCCACATTTAGAGCTTAGGGTGCAGCCAAAACCTTTCCCAGGGCTCAGGGTGTCGTGATCAGAAACTGAACAAACACCCACCTGATGTGGGATGCCCCTCTGTGTGCTGTGATTACCACTGGTTAATAAAGGAACTGTTTGGGCCTATAGCAGAGCTATAGGGGAACAGAGCTAGGCGGCGAAAACTAAACTGAATGCTGGGAGAAAGGAGGCAGAGAGGAGCCCCACTGGAGACAGATGTGCGAACTTTAGCTGATAGGCCACAGCCACATGGTGATGCACAGATTAACAGAAATGGGTTAAATTAAGATGTAAGAGTTAGCCAATAAGAAGCTAGAGCTAATGGGCCAAGCAGTGTTTTAAATAATAGTTTTTGTGCGATTATTCTGGGGCTGAGTACCCAGGAACCAACAAATGGTCTCCTTACAATACCTGCCTCCCTCTACTTAGGAACCTGGATTGTCATTCACAGAAGAGAAACTGCCCAAAGAGTTTCTGTGAGACCTGGGTGTATAAATGAGAATACTCAAGGTCTGTGGGCGCGATGGCTTTCTCCTTAGTATATCCAGGGTACAGAGCTGGGTGACGTCTTTCTGGGCTTTGCACACAGCCAAGTAGACTCAGAGCAGAGGAGGAAAAGCAGGGCTGCCTTCCGGACATCTCACCAGCAGCACCTGCCCCCAAACGCCTCTCATATCTAATGATCCACTTCAGTTTCCCCTGCAAGGGCCACTCAGTTCATGAGGTGCCTCCCCCTCTGCTCTGCAGCCCATATTTCCCTTCATTCATCCCTATAGCAAAACCCCCAACTGTGAACTGGATGCTGAACTGGACCGAGGGCCAGAGATGCAAACCCTCTCATCCAGACATTCGGGTTCTGGTGACCTTGGTAGACAAAATACAGAGGCTTGCAACTGGCAACCCCAGCCACTACCTTCAAGAGGCAAAACATAACACCATTTTGGGGAAGGCAACGTTTCAGTATTCACTGAGACAGAATACCACCCACACTCTTTCTCAGGTATTTCTAGGCTGTGTCAAGTTGACAGTTAACGCTAACTAGGACACATGAAAAGACTGGTGCCTACTGGTGCCTACTGACCTGGAACACGGTAGAACACCTGCCTGACACGGAAGACACATGGGGGTTGATCCTCAGCAACACATAAACTGAGTACGGTTACACAGCTTCATCTTACCAGAACTTGGAAGGAAGAGGCAAGAGGATCAAAAGTCTTAGGCTGTCCGGGACTGCATAACACGTTCAAGGCCAGTCTGGATGCATGCGACTCTGACTCACAAAATAAATAAATTTAACATAAAAAATTCTGCAGCTGTGAATTCCCAATCATGACAGAGTATACCCTCAAACTATGAGCCAAAATAAATACTCCTCTGTAGTGATATATTTTAATAAATAAAGCTTGCCCAAAGATCAGAGAGTAAAACAGCCCCACTGGGTCAGCCTAGACCAGGCAGTGGTGACACACACCTTTAATCCCAGTAGCCACACCAGTTGCCATAGAAACCAGGCAGTAGTGGTGCACGCCTGTTAATCCAGCACTAGAGAGGAATGTGAGTCAGGAGGAGATTGAAAGGCCAGAAAAGATCCCATTTCTGTGCTGGGCCCTTCTGGGACCTTGAATTATACCCCACCCCCAGGATAAACTGAAGGCTGCAGAAGAGCTAAAAGCCGACCCCAGCCCCCAGGACAAGCTGATGGCCGTAGGACCCCTCTTTAGGGGAAGTATTAGCTAATGGAGAAACCTAAATTGCATAAAGTTGCTGACTGCAGCCCGTTTCCCCCACTCAACCTCCCCTATCAGCTGGGCACTATTTCAAGCAGCCCCTGCAGTTAGTACAGGGTCACAGGGTCGGCAGACGTCTGGAGGATGCAACCAGGGGGCTGTTGCTATCCCCCTTAGATACTAACAGCCTATCAGGAACTAACTTCACCGTTATGATATAGGATAAGTAATTTTGTACTTTGAGACTGTAACCTTGTGACTGCTTTGTGTTTTTTGTCTTTATAAACCCCTTACAACAGTAGACAGGGGCCTTCTCCCTCCATCTGCCCTGTCCGACCTGTGAGGCAGAGGACCCAAGCTAGCCCACACTTAATAAATGAAACCTTGCTTTTGCATTCGGAAGTGTGGCTCCGGGATGGTCCTCTTGGGGGTCCTTGGACTCAGACACAACAGACACAGTTCTCACACACACAGTCTCATTCTGAGATTCCTGGAGGCAGGGCCTCCACTTTTGGACTTGCTTTTCTGATTCCTCTCTGGAAAAAAAACACAAGTGTGGCGTGGGATGCTCGCCAGGCACTCAGGAGGCCGGAGGAGGAGCACCACTTGAGCCCAGAAGTTCCCGGATGTACAGACTCGCATACGTTAAAAGAGTATAGTGGGATAATTAACTCTCAAGAAAGTGGTTTTAAGACTCTTGTTTGATCCTAGTTACATAGAAAGTTGCAAATGTGTACACTCGGGGATTAAAGACAAGCAGCTGCCGCGTCTCTCTCTAGCTTGTAAAGTTTATTTCCCACACTTTCTACTCCAAATGTGCTAATCCCATAATCAGAAAAACAAACGTTTCTTACAAACAGCCCTGGGGGCTGGGGTCGTAGCTGGTTTGGCAGACGGCTTTCCACTCGTGCCTGAAGCCGTCCGTGGGTTTGCTGCCCGGCACTCCATACACTGAGCTGTGGGTCCACACTGCAGCCCAGCACTCGGGGGTGGAGACAGGAGGACCACTCTTCGTTACCGGGGTGTCAGGCAGGGTGGGACCCATCAGAAGATGAGAGTCACAACATGCTCCAGCCTGCACCTCAATGATGTGCAGCTGGATATCCCAAGAACGCAAGGCACATCCACTAAATCGTGTTCCCCCAAAATGCGGTTCAAACACCCACCACGCACGCACGCACGCACGGCACATGTCTACGGGGCCCCGCAGGACTGCAAAGACACGGAGGTCGGCCAGAGCTGCACACCCCGTCTCCCACGGAAACAAGGTGCCTCTTCCCAGACGCCCAAGGCAGCGCCCCACGGGAGCCCAGACACTCACGTCTCCTGAAGAACCACCATCTGCAGGTCTCCCCGGCGTGGCCAGATAGCGTTTCCGCACCAGGCGAGACGAGGCAAACTGAGGCATGGCGAGGACTGCAGGCCCGCAGGGATGCACAGCCTCAGGGCCTGCCCTCGGTCATGCATGCGCAGGCTTGCAAAGCCCGAGCACCCCCATTTGTCCTGCGCAGACCGCCAATCTCCAGCCGAGCCTCAGCCACTGCAGAGGCTTCCCGCCTAAGTCACGTCCAATCGGCAAGTGCCAGCGCGCCAATTCGAGCCACATCCAATCATAAGCGGGATGTGGGACCTAAGCCCGCCCCCAAAGCACTCTGGACCAATGAGCATCCAGGGAGAGCTCGTTAACTACCCGAGCTTCTTGCTCCAACCGTTAGTCGCTCGAGAGAGGCGGTTGAGGCTCTGCGCTGAGGGACGACTGAGGTGACGGAGGTGCTCGGCTAGGAGTCCAGCATGGTGAGAGCATCCCTAGACCCGGGTGGGCCTGCGGGAGGGGCACCGCCATCTCCTCCTCAGAGTGGGGGGCTTGCTGGGCGCCGCAGGCCGGGGAAGGGTGAGCCAGGGCAGGATGGGGGGGTGAGCCAGGGCCCGGGAGGGTGAATGAGGACCTG
>JAQHUG010000430.1:763556-774178 GCA_028555095.1 Dicrostonyx torquatus | reverse complement strand
AAAGAACCATAGCTTAGCAAGACAGAAACCCTTCATGTGTTAACCACTAACCCTCAATAAACAGTTGAGCTAACGTTCACTGCCACCGGGTCCATGAAAGCCGAGAGGGAGCTGTGAGGATTCAGAACATGCTTGGCTATAGTGAGGCTTGATCCTCTCTCCCAGGGATGGGATTTTATTCCTCCCCGAGAGTCCATGGAGATCCCAGGCTGGTCTAGACTTTCACTCCAGCCAAGAGGGTCCTTTCATTCTCCACAGTCGTGTGGGTAGGGAGCAAAAATGGCAGCAGAAAGCACCCGTCTCTTGTGGTAAGGTGGAGCCACGGCGATCATGGGCAGCACAACTTGGACCCTTCCTATCGGCCATGAGAGCACTGTCCCAGTCTGAGCGCAGAAGCTGGATGTGGAATCTAGACCTGGGCACCGCCTGACCCTAAAGCTTTGAAGAGGTGCCTTCTCCTGAACCTAAATAATCCCCAAGACTCCTGGCTTCATATTCTCAACATCTAGAATATGGTCAAAAGCTACTAGCACATTGAGCAACAGGGACACCTCAGCCCAAATGAGAGAAGAAACTATCAGAAACTCCAACACGGGGTACCACAAATGTTGGGATCACCTGACAAGGGTTTTACAGAGCCATCAAGAAAATGTAGCGGCTTCAGGAGCACTTGAAACATTTTAGCAAAATGAAGCTACTTCTAAGATTCAGACGGGGATTTATGAAAGGGCAGATGCAAGAAACAAACACAAAATCAATAGGAGAGCTCAAAAATAAGAATAATACACTTAAAGTGGAAATAACGTGATCTGAACGAGAGAGGGGGAGGGGGAGAAGACAGGCAGAGTCCTCAGGACGGGACACCTAAATTCATACATTAGAATCCCAGAGGGATTCTGCTTCAAAACACCTGCGAGAGATAAACACATCCTCACAAAACTGTAGAAGCGCTCCGTGCATCGGTGCTTACGCAGCCGGCAGAGTGCACATGTCACCAAGTGATGGCAAGTGAAGGAGCACAGGGCGTCCCTCTGATGGACTGGTGTTTGCTCCTAAGAATGGAGCGCTGGTACATACTGTCCGTGAGGAACCTGTAACATGGGCTAAGCAGAGGCCGGACCAAAAAAAATGCCATCACCCTGGGACAACATTCCTGTGAGATATCCGGAAGAAACAACTCTTTAGAGGCAGAAGCAAGGGGAGCAGCTGCATGGGGGCGGGGGTGGTGGTGGTGCTGGAGAGGTTAGGGCAACAGAAGAAGCCTGGCGAGGTCGCGAGTAGATAGGGGCTTCTTCTCCTTGGGGTGGGGAGTGGCCCTGCGCTGGCTGCAGTGTGAGTCACGGAGTCCTGTTAGTATAAGAACCACTGAGGTATCTATTTTAGATCGGTGAGCCCTATGTTCCACGCACACACCTTAACACAGCTCTCAACTAAGTGACAAAAGTCAGCATACACAAGCCGTGTGGTCTACGAAACACAACATCCTAGAGCAAAATATTCACCTGTGTATGCTCAACTCTGAGAAGCATATGCGGTATGGAGCCGGGGAGCGAACACGCTGGGCGGTGACGTCAGTCTCTCTGCACCTCTGTGCGTTGGCTGCAGTCTCCGAAACGAGTGGGATTTTTTTTTTAATGCAACTCTTTTTTCCCCCCCCAAGGCATAAGTGAGGGCAGCTGCTGGACTTGTTTTTCTTCCTATGAACTGGTTCGCAGTAAACTAATTCGGCTGCTTAGCGGCTCGCGTGCACACCGCTTCGGTTTTCCGTGTGTCTGTCTTCCGTAGTCTTCATTTGGAGGAGCCCGTGTCTAACTGCAGTTGGCCTGTCTCTCCCATTGCTCACACCGCGTCACTGAGGTCGTGTCTGCTGAGTTACTGAGACCGTGGCTGACTCACCGGACAGCTGACCCGCAAAGGCAGGAGTCTAGAACAGACTCAATCCGTTAAGGAACAGCACTGTCGTCAGCACATGGCCGTGGGAAGAGCTGGTTCTGACGACGAGCCACCTGGAAAACACACCTTGTCCCGTCACTGCTGTGATGGTTACCTTTGATTACCGACTTGACGCAACCAAGTAGGAAGAGGACGCTGTACTCTCTCCCCTCTAGACCTTTCTTCCTCTCTCATAATCAGGGGGAAAAAATCCCAGAAGCTCAGTTACTCAAGGTCGACCGAGGATGGGTGAAAAGGAAGTTATGACCCACAAATGAAGATGCCAAAAATGTGACTCAAGGCAGCAAAATTTAGAGTCCCTTGTCAGTGTTTGCTGCAGATTCGAAAGAACAGGAGAAAGAGGGAGAAAGAAGCAGAGAGAGAGAGAGAGAGAGAGAGAGAGAGAGAGAGAGAGAGAGCGCAAGACGCCATGAAGAAGGAATGAATTACCAGAATTATCTCATCCTAGCTGATACAATGTCCCTCTTTCTCTCTCTTTTTAAAAATACATTTACTTTTTATTTATTCTCTGAGAATTTCATACACGTATACAATGAGGTACAGCCACAGCCACTCTCTATTCCCCGCAACTCCCCTGAGTCCTCCCAACTTGATATCCTTAAAAATACTCACTAGATTAATACATTGCATATGCGCATGGGTGTGGGGCCGTCCACTGGAGAAGGGTGACTTACTAGTGGCCACACCCGCAATAAGATTGCCTTTCCCACCACCACCAGCGATCAATTGCCAATAGCTCCTTGGTTAGGGTAGGGCCACGTGAGCTCCTCTCCCTTCATGTTGAAGTATAGTTGGCAGCTGATACAGAGATTCATAACTGGTTAAAGTGTCGAGAAGGCCCGTGGTGAGTCTGAGCTAGCCTACACTACACGGTGAGTTCCAGGTCAGCCAGGGCACAGAAAGATCCTGACAACAGCAGTGCAGGGCAAGTGGCCGCGGAGCCAGCGTCTGCGGGAGCCATGAGGGCAACTCACCCCCGAAAGGCACCGTTGACTCTTCCGTGACCATCAATCAGGGAAATTTATTTTGATGGACACAAGTAGGCATTTTTGACAATCACCATTATTTACATAGGCAAATGAGGAGTGGAATCCAGTGCCCTAAGCCAGCTGTGATTTCCCACTGCCCATTTCCATAACGAGGACTCAAAAGGCTGAGTCAATACGCCTTCCGGTGGAACATGTAATAGCTTGTAATAACAGAGGGGCTCCTTCAATTATTTCAATTAAAATCGGAACCGGGATGGAAAAAGTCCCGACTCTCAGCAGGGTCAACAGTGAAGCCCTGAACAATGTGCTTGGTTTTCATCAGCTTGTAAAACCAGATTTCAGCTGTGACCCGAACGCAGACACTTCAGGGGGAAATATATGGACTTGTTTTCCTGAAGCTGGAGACACACGCTGGACACACGGGGGCACGGAGAAACCGGCTTGCTCTGCACTGATGAAGTGACCAGCTCCAGGCAGTGTAACTCATCCTCGGCAGAACTAAAGCAAGACTAAATATTTAGGGTTTTTTTTGGTTGGTTGTTGTTTTGCTTTCTTTGTTTTGGTTTTTCTTTTTTCTTTTTTCTTTTTCTCTTTACTTTTTGGCTTATCCTAAAAATTACTTAAAAATATTTATATTTTAAAGGATGTTTTGAGCCGGGCGGTGGTGGTGCACACCTTTAATCCCAGCACTCGGGAGGCAGAGGCAGGCGGATCTTTGTGAGTTCGAGACCAGCCTGGTCTACAAGAGCTAGTTCCAGGACAGGCTCCAAAGCCACAGAGAAACCCTGTCTCAAAAAACCAAAAGAGAAAAAGAAAAAGAAAAAAAACAAAAAAAACAAAACAAACAAACAAATAAAGGATGTTTTGAACTGTGGACGGTTGGTCTTCAAAGCAGCTGTCTGAACTGAAGCCAGACTCATCTGCTTACACAGCTGCCACCCTCACACAGGTCTGTGTGCCTCACGGGACTTCTTACAAAGGGGACCTTCTACTCTTGTAATATGACTATTTTCCTAAACATTTGTTTATATTTCTGTGTGTGTGTCGGGGGGTATGTGCACGTGACATTGCACACGTGACAATTGCCTAAGGAGACCCGAAGAGGACGTTGGATTGGTTGTGAGCCCCGACCCGGGTGCTGGGAACCCAGCTTGAGAGAAAAGGTAAGTGCTCTTAACCAAGAGCCATTTCTCTGCCCCCAAGGTGAGTATTTCGCCATCTGCTATAGAGAGGTGTTCCAGCGACTCAGTGTTTGGACAGCTCAGATGCAGACAGCATCACGCTGGCTGCTTCTACTCCCGTTTTTCCTGCAGAGCCTTTGCCATGATGCTGTCTCTTTACCATCCCCTTCCGATACCCATAGCTCACCAGAACCCGAAAGCATGCTTTTTCTAGAAGCTTCTAAACATAATGAATTACACAGAGTGATAGGGAAAACGCCAGCAGCATCACTCCTGCTTCCCCAGCCAGCTCTCGAGACATTAATCACACTCTGCTGGCTGCTACCGTTTATTTCATTGCGACTCTGACACCGGCCCCATTTGTATATCATCCACACGCCGCCCTGTCCCCATCGCAGATGCTGCCAATGTATTTGCTGAGAGGCTCTTGCCTATGGCTGCAATTACACTCCGAGAAGAGGGATGGGGCACGTCTAACCTTTTCCCAGCTGACTGAAAACACAGACCCCAAGAGAAATGTTCTGGGTTTAGGGTGACTCATCAGGGTTTGTCTCCACACTTGACTCCCACAAACCGAGAAGAAAAAAAGGGAGTGTGTCAATGAAATTTGCTAGAAGCCTTTTGTTGTTCTTTTGGAGAGTGAATGGTCTTGGGGAAGGTTATTTTAACACTATACGTGTGCAAGCACACACATGCACTCACATGCACACACATGCACTCACATGCACACACATGCACTCACACACACACATGCACACAGATGCACTCACATGCACACGCATGCACTCACACTCACACACATGCACACACATGCACTCACATGCACACACGCACTCACATGCACACACATGCACTCACACACACACACAGGTACAGTCACACGAACACATACCACCACTTAGCTATATCTGAAGAATCTTGGGGTTACCTCTTGAGTCAAGCCTGGCCCTTGCAATGGCGGTGCCTGCATGGGGTTTTGTCTTTGGCCCACTTCACACCTGATGTCCCCTGCTGTCGTCCAGTGACTAAATTCATTCCTATGGTTTTAGCTTCCATACATACGCTTAGAATTCTCAGTCAACGGACCATCAACCTGGCCTTGAGCTCACATTTAGTGCCTGGTGAGCATCTGGGGTTTGCCACACTCAAAACTCTCAAAAAGTCAGCTCCTCATTTTCTCGCATCCCATTGGAAAAACTACAGCCACCGCTACAGCAACCACCGACTGTACCCTCTTCTGTCGGCTGTTACCCTTCCCTTCCACCTCGCTGGGCAAAAGAAAATGTGGGCTCTGTCCAGGCTTTGTATCAGAGAACTACAGACTGTAGATCTGCGTTAATATATAAAGCTCTTATTTTATTTATAGAATATTATTTTTTACTGTGTGTGTATGAGTGTTCTGTCCCATGCATGTCTGTCTGTGCATCACGCTCATGTGGTGCCCATAGAGGCTGGAAGAGGGCTCGGATTTCCCGGAACTGGAGTTACAGATGGTCGTGATCCTCTCTGTGGATGCTGGGAATCAGACTCCAGTCCTCTGGGAGAGCAGCCAGTGCTCTGAACTGTTGAGTCCTCTCTGCTGCCCCACACATGAAGTTTTATTGAGACACACACACAATGGCTTGTGGGCCTCTGTTTTAGTTAGCAGTCCCCACACACTTCAAAGTCTAACCAATTTTGTCTTCTAGATATCTTTAATTTACCTTATGAGGTCTTAAATCTGAGCCCTGGACATCTCTCACCTTAACTCCTCTCTTAGCCCTGTCCCTCACTGCCCGAGAGGGACACACAGCAACCCCGTTTGTCAGGCTGTTAGACGGTTTTGCACACATCCCTCTATTGCTTCTGCCCATCTTGTGAGCACAGATCCTGACACAGCAGTTTTTGTTCCCGCCTATCTTTCCGAGAACATCTCTGTGGCAGACATCCTTAGAGACGTGGTGTCTCCCTTCAGGACAAAGAGCAGATAATGTTTGCTTTCCGGACTAAGAAAGATAACATCTCCCTTAAAGCAAAGCTTGGGCAGGCTTGGGTGTATCCCTCATAAAATATGGTTGAAGGAGCCGTAGCAATAGTCCCATGCGTATGAGCGCTGACTGCTCTTGCACCCACAATTCCCAGCACCCACAGCTGTGGCAGTTCACAACTGTCCCAGGGGATCTTACACCTTCTTCCAGCCTCCACAGGCACCGGGAACATGGGGTGCCCAGTCATACATGAAGGCAAGATTGTCATACACATAAAATAAAATTTTAAATTTTAAAGTAATTAAAACAAAGTATTGTTGAAGTCTAACCTCATGGTGCCTGAAATCTATAATAAACCTACTGTGGGTACAGTGTGCACTTGGGTAAACTCTGTTATAAACCTACTGTGTGTACAACAGGCACTGGGACTTCCTTCCTGTCACCCCGTGGAACTCAGAGAGCAAGGGGAACCACTGTGAACTTGAAGATCATGCTGCCTGCTGTGTCTTAAGAATCCAAGTCTTGCCGGGCGGTGGTGGCTCACACCTTTAATCCCAGCACTAGGGAGGCAGAGACAGACGGATCTTTGTGAGTTCGAGGCCAGCCTGGTCTACAAGAGCTAGTTCCAGGACAGGCTTCAAAAGCTACAGAGAAACCCTGTCTCAAAAAACCAAAAAAAAAAAAAAAAAAAAGAATCCAAGTCTTTTTCCTCTGGTCCTGGAGTCTTGTGTTTTCTGTAGCATTAGAGAAACTTGTCGTGAGGCAAGAAGGCAAAACTCCCAGATTCTTTCTAGTTCTTGACGCTCATTTCCTTCTTGTCTCCTTCCATTCAATGGAGATCCAAGTCCATGTTGTTCAGCCCCAGCTCTTAGGCCCTCGGTGGGCCGAGTGCACCCTTTCTACTCAGTTAAATCCCGTGCCCCCCCCACATGCTCACTCGTAGGTCAGAGCTGCTCATAGCTCTCCACGTCCTATTCAGAGTTTCCCGGTCTCTGCTCACACCAGCTTGCCTCTAGCTCTCCTTTCCCTTATCCCCAACACCATGACCATGACCAGCAGCAACTTACAGAGGGAAGAGTTATTTGAGTCCAGCATGGCGGGCAGGAATGGCGGCAAGTGGCCGGAACGGGAACCTGGGTACTCCTCTCTCCAATGGCAAGCAGAAAGCAGAGCGAGTGAACCAGAAATGAGGTGAGGCTCTGTGATCTCCGTGTCTGCTCCAGGTGACGTGCTTCCTCTAGCAAGACTGTACCACCCAAACCTCTCCGAACAGCACCGATGAGAGACCAAGTGTTCAGGTGCCTTGGTTGACAACCTCATCCAAACTCCACACCGCCCTTCCTCCTTGATCTGCTCACCCTGCTTTAGAGCACACCTCAGGCCTTATCTCCTTGTGAGGGCAGCCATCCACAGCCAACCCCAGTACCCTCCCTACAGGTTCAGAGATGCCCGGGGAACAACTTGATGACAGTTCTTGCCAGGGTTTGGAGAGTGTCAATTTGTGGGCCTGTCTCCCCCATCATGCACTGAGCACCTTGAGTAAACAGACAGTGTTTTCTTCGTCTTCAAGCCCAAGACCTGATTTGGTGCCAGCACTTGTTGCTCAGGAAACGAGCAACACTGAGGTGCTGAGCACTAATGGGCTTGATTTTGTCACTTGGAGGGAATGAAAAAAATAAATTTTCACTTATGTTCTTAAGCTGAGAAAATTGCTTTCTTGTTTCCTTCCTAAATATTGTCTTTTCTTTTGAGATATGACCCATGGAGACTCAAAGAACAGTCAAATAAGACTTGGGACCTTCTCGAGCAAGAATTTAATAAATGTTCCAGAGAGGTTTTATACTCTCCAGACTTAGTTATATTCCCCAAGTCATATTGGGATCATCAAATGATGCCCATTATCAGTAACTGAGGAAAAAGATGGGCCAAGTCTTCAGCACCTCCCCCAACCCGTGGCTGTCCATGGCTCCCTGCCTGCCAATCTCATCTGATGCCCCCCCCCCCCGCTCACTCCCAAATTGGTCCCAATCTTTTTCTTCTCTTCCCCACCAATCTTCCTCGGATGGCAACCTCCTTTAAACTTTAAGGATACCTCCAGAAATACGCTGAGTCACGCAAGAGAATAGAAACCATGCAAACAGGCCTGCTCTGGCCAGAGGACTCCGAGGTCTGAAGACCGCCTCAATCAGGGCCACAGGCTGCCAACTCAGAGTGTGGAGAATCTTTTTTAGCTGTTTGGTAGTAGGTTTGGGGGGATGACGTCATCAGATATATGCAATGAAGATCATGTTTGGGAAGAACACAGAGGGAGGGAGAGAGGAGGGAGGGAGGAGGGAGGGAGGGAGAAAGGGAGGGAGGGAGGGAGGAGGGAGGGAGGAGGGAGGGAGGGAGGGAGAGAGGGAGGGAGGAAGGAGGGAGCTCGAGATGGTCTCAGTGTCAGTCTCCTCAGAACCCCACTTCCTCTGGAGAGGAGTCTTCTGGGCTTGAGTTGTTTTTGTTACATGAGCAGGATTATGAGTTGAAGGGAGGGAGGGAGGGAGGAAGGAGGGAGCTCGAGATGGTCTCAGTGTCAGTCTCCTCAGAACCCCACTTCCTCTGGAGAGGAGTCTTCTGGGCTTGAGTTGTTTTTGTTACATGAGCAGGATTATGAGTTGAAATTTTTAAGAAACTAGGATGACAAACTTTCTATCTCTCTTTCCTCTTCTCTCCTTCCTCCCTCCCTCCTTCCTTCCTCCCTCCTCCCTCCCTCCTCTCTCCCTCTCTCCCTTTTTCCTCCCCCCCTCCTCCATCTCGAGCTCAAATGAGCCTACAAACACAACCCACAGACACAATCAGCCGTGCGAATGCCAGGCTGTGCACTGCAAGCTCGGGCCGTGCCAGCTCATGAGACAGCTACAGTAACCCATCAAACCCCTGTAGGTGTTTTATATACAGCCTGGTGAAAATCCCACCCTGTAGTTTCAATGTCTCCTGCTAACACTCTCCGTGAACTCCCATGAGGAAATCTAGCTCATCCTGGAGTGCTGTCATCAAAAGGGTTAATGCTACATCACAAACCCAAAACCACTGGCTCACTTTCCCAGTGCAAACCCAGCTGTGAACTAAACACAGACGTATATTACTCCAGGGCAACTTCATAAAAGCTAGTTTTTCTTTTTCTCAAGTTTTTCCTGACTTCCAGGGGAAAGGTGACATCAAGGTATATAATCCACCAAAGTGGGAATAGATTAAACACTGTATCTTCCTATGAGTGAGAATGGTCACAAATTTTGAAATATTAAATAGAAACACTGAACCATAAAAACAAAAATATTTATCATTTTTTTTCTTCTCAGAAAGACTAGACATTGCTAATCCCTTTTTGTTCATTTATCTTAATAATATTTTTATTAATCCTTTGAGAATCCATACCTTGTATTTTGGTCAAAACCACACATATCCCCAACTCTCCCTAGATCCACAGCCATCTCCCTACCCACCCAACTTTGTGTCTTTTTGTTGTTGTTAAGCCCTCTGAGTACAATTTGCATCGCCCAGATATTCCTGGCCACCCCTGTGATTGACATGCCAGGAGTCACATCCCTATAGAAAACACTCGCCCTACCTCCCAGCAGCTCCTCTGTAAGGCTCACCCACCTCTCACCTCCAGGCTGGGGTTTTTGTCTGACCCCTGTTTTTTTTGTTGTTGTTGTTGTTTTGTTTTTTGTTTTTGTATAAATAAATCTTACATCTAACTTATTTTTTACGATAGTTGGAAAAACTCTCAAAATGGTTATAGCAAAAAAAAAAAAAGGCAGCATTGTGGTATATTTTAAGGGACCATTAGGTCATTACACACATAACAAACACATAGACCAAATCGTTGTCTATTTCCTAAGATTAGCACTTTGGAAGAGTTCAAAATCATAAAAACCAGTCGATGTGCTGAACATCAAAATTCTGAGCAAGCGGCTCTTAGTGGGGGCTTTAATGCTGCAAGACGGCTGGAGTAGCCTTCCACCAAGTCTACAAAGCAAGCTTACGCGCTATCTGCAAAGAAAAACAGCAACAAGAGAGGACTCTCATATTCAATTTGCAGGCTCAAATTTCTCCCCAAATACCAGAGGGATTAAATTAATCTGCACAAGATTCTGGTGTTAATCCTGCAACATTTATTAGACCCTCTCCAGGATTGTTTTAGAACCACTTACTTTAGTCGACTGCCTCCCAGGTGCCAGAAGCTTCCGCAGGACATCCATGTCCTGCTTGGGTAGGGACAGCTGCAGCCGGCTGTGTTGTGGGCTGTCCCAGGCAGCCAGCTGTGCTAATGGTTACAGGGAGTGTTCTAGGCAGGCTGTGGTTTCCTTGGGTGCTGGGATTGGGCTGGGCCTGGTCAACAGTGGTAAGCATGCGCTGAAATCAAGGTGTGACCGTCACTGTGTCCAAAGAGCCACTGTGTGTCTTGGAATTAAAATTCAGGCCATCTCCTCTACAGAAGCTTGTTAGCAAGTGAAACTTCCGTCGTTGGGTTTTCTTGTCCTAGAGACCCCACT
>JAQHUG010000430.1:738769-750167 GCA_028555095.1 Dicrostonyx torquatus | reverse complement strand
ACAGATGAACCCTCCTTCAACTTTCCTTGACAGCTCTAGATCTTCACAGTCTTGCCAACAATGACTGGCATATCTTTTCATATTTCCTTCTGCAAATTCCTGATCGTTGGGTTTTATTTTTTTTTCCTTCCATAGGTGCATTACACTGGGCTGTGTCGTCTTGGAGATCACAATCTTATAAACTAGAAGGCATCTTTGGACACCTTTGCAGCAGAGATGGGCAGCTTTCTATCCCTTCCCCACTCATGGACTACAACAGTCTTTTGGTGGCAGCGCACAACAATGAAGGTGACATTTACCAGACTCCCTTTCAAGGAAGGATCCACAGAGAGATACAGTAATGTAGGGCTCGACGGCGAACTCTCCCCCGCAGACTCATGTGTTTGCACACTTGGTCTCAGCCCAAGGGCTCCTATTGGAAAACTGTGAAAGCTTTAGTGGGAAACCTTACTGGGGGAAGTGGATCTCTAGAGGGTAGACCGTGAGGTTATATGGTCTAGCCTCTCCCTCCTGTCTGCTCTCTGCTGATTTGATGTGACCGCCAGCCTCTAATTCCTGCCACCTTGCCTGCCTTTTCTCCCGTAATGGGCTGTGCCCCCTCAAGCTGTGAGCCCAAATAGACCCTTCTCAAGATTCTTCTTGTTATGTATTTGGGGACGCAGTAAGAAAAGCAATATACAATGGCTGGGGGAGGGGGAAAGGATTCCCAGAGGGCAATCCTATCCTCCTTCGTGTCTTCCAACTGAGCCATGAGCATCAGTAGGAATGTGTGTGAACAGTAGGCAGAACCGAGAGGAGCCCCAGGGACCGACAAGGCCACGCAGCCATGACACAACCCCAGACTCGTCCTTGCCAAGTATCCTGTCGAAGAAACAAATCTCTTTTTTTAACTCACTGTTGTCAGGTCTTTCCTACTAACAATGGGGAGATTCCTAACAAGCACGAGACCTCACCCATTCACCGTCAAGAGTTTGCTGGTTACTCATTCTGAAGCCAGCATTATGTTAGAAGGCTGGGTTTTAAAAGTCAACGAGTGTAAGAAAATTTTATAGCTCATTTAAGTCTCAATTTCTTTTAAAGAAATCCATGGCGGCCTTCATAGAGATCTATGGCTACTGTTCCCAGCTGCACTGTCAACTTTGGAAGTGCTCACAGTGGGCCGTCAAAGTTGGCAGACACAAAAGGTGGTGTGTAACCGATGAAGAAAAGACAAGGCTTGGACCGAGCCTGCGAGGGAGAGTCTCAGCCAGAACCATTGGCTGGGACTCCTTCTGCTTTTTGGGAAATCACAAACAAGTGGTCAGAGAAGAAAATACATACTACGACCCGATAGGAGTGGGGCACTTGCAACCTCAGCCTGGCTGACTTCATTCTGTTGGAGGACAGCCATGCTCCCCCCCACATACACTCCGTTCTGAAGACTGTCATTTCCAAAACACCACCCCTGTTGAGGCCAGGTTCCAGGATCAGCTGAACTGCACACACACCGTCAGGAGGACTGGGGTTTTCTTTTGGCTGCGCGTTAGCAGTCCTGTGCAAAGATGGGAAGCACTTTATGAGGGTGACCCCATCTCCTCGCCCTCTGCCCTCTCTCCCGGCCCGTGCTGGCTGCCAGAACCTGCAGCATTGTGTGAGGTCGCTCTTCCTGATGGCATGGGGTTTCCCTGGGCCTGGTGGAAAGACACCGTGTCTGACTGTGCCCCGTGACTGCCTCACCTCACCCTGCTTTGTCCTGTTTCGCTGTCCATCCGTCACAAAGAGCTTTATTGTGCTGTTTAGTTAAACAGTGTCGTAGATGGAATGCATCCATCTTCCCATGGCCCCAGCTCCAGAAGCCACACTGGTTTTTCAGGTCACCCACAGGCAGTATTTAGTCATCTCTATCGTTGGTGGGAGACAGACAAGGAACAGCAATAAAAATGAAGCCTGTTCCACTGGGGTTCCCCCCCCCCCGTCACCAGCACAGATCCTAGCATGCCTCGAAGCCTTCAGTTAACTGACCCTTGGTGATCCCTCTGTTCCCACGACTCAGTTTCTGTCTGCATCCTTAATAATATTAGATTGTTAGCTCAGGTTTCTTCTACGGCATTTAGATTTTCAGCGTACAGCAGGCCTTTCAGTGACTTGATTCCTTGAGCAAAGGCCTCAACCTGCACAAACGCTTTTAGCCGATTTTGATTTCGACAGCCTGACCTAACTTTTCAAAAGTCCTGAACTGCTGAAGAACAAGGCGAAGGGCATAGGTGGAGTGCTGGACATGTTCAACACCAACCTGGAGCAGCCGCAGAGACTCCTGGGAAACAAGAACTGACCGAGAACAGAAACTACTGCTGGATCCAGGATTCCCACACCTGGTTGCCTACCCACAGACGGAAAAGACTCATTCACCATGCTCCAATATAAGGGCTCACCACGCTTGTGTCTATTTTGTCGTGTCCCAGCCTGGCACTGAGGACAAAGACTGGAGTCCTTGTCTACCTTGCAGGAATGTAAAGCCAACATTTTGGTTATGAAGGGCTGTCATAGAACCCACCGAAAGCATGCACAGCATACCACAGGAGCTGATGGAGCAAAAGACTAACCACCCTGTGAGCGTGAGGAGCAGGGGATGCCTACGATCCTTTCTTAAAACAAAATGGAAGCAAAATAATAACGCACATGCGGGAAAACGCAAGACTCCTGAGCAACATGGGAACAATGGACAGACAGGACTTAGAATGACAAACTCTTCATTTATCACACACCTGAAAAGAGGCTCCCAGCCAGAACCCCAAAACCCCAATAGCAAACAGAAAACATGACGACAGCCTGAGACATTTCTCAAGATAAGACAAGCAGATGACCAAATGGCGCATTCCAGAGCATGTTTGATATCACCAACCAAGGAGAAATGACGACCAGAAAGCCATGAGGAGATAGCTCACTCTGGTAGGAAGGGAGGGAGGGAGGGAGGGAGGGAGGGAGGGAGAAAGGAAAACCCAGGAAGATTAAAACTAACAGGTGATCGCTAGAATGTAGACAAAGGGCAGCCTTGCACATGTTGGTGGGAGCTCAGGTTAATCTAGCCACACAGAAGTGGTTCAGAGGATCCACAGCAATTAAAAATCACAATCACTGTGTGACCCAGTGTTTCCACGCCCAGGTAGGCATCCAAAGGAGATAAAAATCAGCGTGTTAACGCAACATCTGTCCTCACACGGCCATTTTGACCCTATTCACAGCAGCCAAGAACTGATGCAACCTGACCTCATCACCTGCTGCGGAAATGTTGTGTACCTTCTAGAATGCCATTCAGACACATAAGGGACGGGGCCCTGCCTTCTGCAACAACACAGTCCCATCTGTAGCTCGTTATGTTCGATGAAGCAGTCCAGGTACAGAGAAATACATGATCTCATTCACATGGAATCTAAAAATGTTGGCCTCACAGAAGCTGAGACCAGATGCTGCGTCCCAGAGTCTGGGAGCTAGAGAGGAGGAAGGGATGGGGAAAGGTTGGTCAGTGGGTGTTGAGTTATACTCGGGAGTCGGCATTTCTGGGGTGCTGCTGCAGGGTACAGTGCTGTGGATCACAATAATGGGGGGCCTGGGGTGTAGCCCAGGTGGTAGGGTGCTTGCTGAGCTGCACGGAGCCCTAGGGTTTGATCTCTAGTGTGGAATAAACCAGGCATGGTGGTGGACGCCTGTGATCATAGCACTCAGCTCACAGAGGGCCATCGGTTCAAGTTCCTCCACCATAACCTAGTGAACTTGAGGCCAGTCCAGGAAACATGGGGCTTTGGAGCCTGTCCTGGAACTAGCTCTTGTAGACCAGGCTGGCCTCGAACTCACAGAGATCCGCCTGCCTCTGCCTCCCGAGTGCTGGGATTAAAGGTGCGTGCCACCACCACCCAGCAAAATATGGGATCTTATCTTACAACAAAACCAAGTGATAATATATTGTCTATAAGTGCTACAAGAAAATTTTGGATGTTTTTGCCAGAAAAAAAAACAATTAATATTTTAGAAGACAGACAGATGTTTAATCTCATGAATTAAACATTAAGTAATATATACATGTATCAAAACACTTCAAACTATCCCCATTACTGTGTGCCGTTAAGTTTATGCATCGATAAAAAAGTGAACAACTAAGCCGTATGGAGAGACCTTGAATCTCTGGATAAGTCTAACAGCTTCGATTTTAGGTGTGATAGAGAAGGGTCCTGAGAAAGCCTACAGGCGAGATACCCTGAATTCGGATTCTGAGGTTCTGTGCTCGGCTGTGTGCCGCATAGTCCAGATCTTAGAGCAAATGAGAAGTTACCCATTCTGCTGTAATTGGAGTTCCTATATGCTGTGACGAGAAAATTAACCACGTTCCTCGGCGGAGATGACAGGGTGCTTCTAGGAAGACAAAACCCGGTCATTAAAGTTCTTTGGCTCCATAGGTCTACAAAGACTCCACGTGTTCCTGTGGACGTTGGAGCAATTAGTGCTGCCACGCACCGGGCCCACGGGGCGGACTGCAGGAGGAGTGTGGGCAGGCACCTCAGCCAGCCCCAGACTCAAGCTCTCTCCTTCCAAGACTAGCACCTGCCCCATGATGCTCCCCGTGAGACCTGGGGACACCAGACTCTCTCAGAACATCATTAGGAGACGTTTGCGTGGCTTTGGGATGCGGACAGCAGTTCAGTTCCGGTCTGCAGTTCGCTCATTGGCTGTAGGTCTCAGCGATGCACAGCAAGGCTCTGAGAAACAATCTTTCTCTGTGAAACAGGAAGGACAGGGCCGGCTGTGTAGGGTCTCATGACTAGCAAAAATGTCCCCAAGGATCTGGCATCTAGGAGGCTGTTGATAGTTATCAATCTTGTTATAAATGTAGCAAACCACTGTGATTCTGCATACATGTGCAAACTTATATATACATACAGATACAGATACATATGTATGTATATATACACACAAATATACACATAGACATATATTTGTATATACCCACACACATATACCACACACACATATAATTACACATCACATATATACATATAAAAATGTACACACACATACATATATACACACACATGCACACGCATACATTACACATGTACACACATATGTGCATGTACACAAAAACCATAGACATATGTACACATATAGACATACACACATGTAAGTGCATATACATATACATCACATACATATATATACACAGCGAGAGAAAAGTTGAGAAGGAAAGTGGACACAGGACAGGGAGGAGGCTGGAGAAAGACACGAGTTCGGTTGTTACAAGCAAGCCCATAGACCCTCTCTTCGACACTGTATCATTTCCTTGTGCCAGGAAATAGTATAGCTTTATAATATCAGACTCCCCCAGCGCCAGCTGCCACTCAGAAGGACATACCACTTTAACCTCTCAGACAATGGGCAGGAGATTTTTCTCAGGGTGCCCGTCAGGCGAGCGCTTACTCCGTAGCTCCTGCTTATTGCCCCTTTCTCTCTGACCTTTGCAGCTTCCCACCCTTTCTTAAAACAGTTTTGGAGCGCCCATGTCACTGGGCCTTGGGGTTGGCCTCGAGCGTGTGGTGTGGACTCCCAGAGTGCTCACTGCCTGAATTCCTCTCTCTTTTGCTGGAAGAGCTGTCTGCTGGCTCACAGCTGGCCTATTCTGCCGTTCCTCCGCTCAGTCAAAGGAAGCTGGCTCCATATCCCAGGACATCCAGGATTCGGTGGCAACTGGAGATGGGGACGATGGCACTGGATCCTTCCCTCTGGTTTCAGAAGCCTCCTGGAATCTGCTCAGGCCTCGCTATAGCCACTGGCATTTTCTGATTCCCTCATGGGTTCCTGAAACCTGGCCAGTTAATGTCCGTACCAGGATCTGCCTCCTTGGAGCCCGTGCCAAGCAAATGCCTGCAACAATGACCTCGGACAATAACTGGCCAACTCTGCGAGGACCAAGATGCTGATGAAGCTTGCCACAGACCCTAACCGTGTGCAGAACTGCTCAGAACTCCGCGGGGGAACTCAGAGAGGGTGGGTGGAGAGCGCCTGCTCACCAGGGCTTGGCTCACAGCGCGAGGTTGTCACAGAAGATGCTGGTGGAGAACTGAGATTCCTGGACTCCAGCTGATGGCCTCTGAGAGACCCTGCCTCGCTGCCATTTGCAGGTTGTCTGAACCCGGGCAAGTCTCTCCATTTCTGTGTGACTTATCTTCCTTCATAAATTGAGGCGAATCCATCTGTCACATAGAATTGTTCGGATAATAACCGAGTCGGTCGGCATAATGCACTCAGGTTAGTTCGACCTCAGTAATAAGCGCTTAGCAAATGGTAGCTCGAGTGGTCCGCTCTGTTGTTTACACTAGGTCGGTTCTTTGGATGCCATAACAAAATTCCAAAAGGCAATGATTTATAATGAAAAAGAATTTATTTAGCCCATAGTGCTGAAGCTTCCAAGCTGCTCTTCACTGGTGTGGCCTGGAGGGAGAACAAAGCAGGATGTTGTATCAGAGCAGAACAGAGAGGTCACCTGTCACACAGCACTGAGCGAATGGCCAGCCCACCGTCCCTGTGGCCCAAGGAGCTTCCAAAAGGCCTCACCTCTTAAAAGTCCACAGTGCCTCCTGCTACCACGTTCCTGGAGACCAATCCTGTAGCACATGGGCCTCACAGGACACCCTAGTTAGAGTCATCTGTCAACTTGACAGAGCCTGGAAGCCCTGGCAACAAAGTCTCAGAGAGTAACTGTCTTTACCAGATTGGCCTGCGGGCACATCTCTATAGGACTGTTATGACTGTTATCTGACAGAAGAGGACCCAGCCCACCGTAGGCATCACCGTCTCCTGGGCTGAGGAAGAAAAGCCAGTGAGGGAGCCAGAAAGCAGCGTTCGTTCACTGTCTCTTCTTCGAGTTCCTGCTTGGGCTCCTGCCCCACACTCCCTGAGTGATGGGCTATGACCTGGTCAACCCTTGCCTCCCCTAAGCGGCTTTGGATCACAGCGTCAGAACGGAGCAAGAACAATGAATATAACCACACCAGGACAACAGCAGAAGCGCACAGAGCCAAAGTATCACGTCAGGGTTTGAGGCAGCAAGTTCTGTGAACATGACGGTGATACGTTTAAAGGTTATGCCTGAAACTGTATCTGTCAGGGCACCTCAGAGGGAGAAGCGGAGGTCACAGTGACCCCGGCAGAGAGCTAGAGAGGGGGAGTGGAGTCCTGCTGAGCTCATCAGTGGCCAGCATGCGCACCTACACCTCACCTTCGCCTTGAGATGGTATTTTTCTGGAGAAAATGAAAAAGAAACAGCCTTTCATCTTCATAGGGAAGCAAGGCCGACATGTTCGGTTCACAAAAGAATTGAAATAGGGATGACAGCTCCTGCTGGGTGTAAACATTTAACCTTTCTTTAATACTAAGATAGAATAAAACACTTGACAATACTTGTTAGTTCACGAACAATTTTTACAAGATGTTCGTCTGTTTAAAAAAGTCTCCACTACACACTGCATTCTGCGTTGGTAATTTTTTCACCATCTGGTAGCTATTACAGTATCCTGCAAATACAAGGTTGGAGGAGACTTAGAAGGCATGTGTTTACGCGCTCTTGAAGAGAAGAGACTTCTCCATGGTCAGACAGAATTCTTAAATGTTTTACGGCGTTCCGAGCTCAAAGCAAACACCGGATAAATAAACATGCAGTGCTTGGCTCTGTCTGTGAACCTTGGAGCGGTGAGTCGAAGGTGGGGCTGCAAGTCCGAAGGGCTGAGCTTACAGGGCTCTGTCGTCTGCAAGGGAGAAGCGGCCCCCAGCTCATGCCACAATGACCGGACAGACGCCTAGCGCTTGGCACTATGTGTTTCTAGACTGCGTGTGCATAGAAAGCAGAGGGGACAAGATGCCAGCCATTGTCTTCACCAAACAATGCTGAAGCCATCTGTAGGGCGGGGTAGTTGAAGAATCTTCCTGGGAATAAGGAAGGCATAAACATTACCGCCCGGCGCAAAGAGCAGCAGAGATGTGCTACGAACGACAAAGGTTTTTCTGAGACAGGGTTTCCTCTCTGTAGCCCTGACTATCCTGGGACTAGCTCTGTAGACCAGGCTGACCTTGAACTCACAGAGATCCACCTGCCTCTGCCCCCCGAGTGCTGGGATTAAAGGCGTGCGCCACCACCACTTGCAAAGTTATTTTCAAATGCTACCTTTTTTACCTTACTGTCTCCAGTGCTCTCAGGCCACATGCATGAGCCAGGAAATTGTGTGTATGTGTGTGTGTGTGTGTGTGTGCAGGGATGAAAAAAGACTTAACACTTAATCTCCATCTTGTTGTGTTTTGAAACAGGGGTTGTCCCTGAACCTGGAACTTTCCCTTTCAGTTAGGCTGGCTTCCGGTGACCCTTGCAGTCAAGCTGCCTCTGCCTTCCCAGCACTGGGCTTTGAATCTCCTGACTCCTGCAGGGGGGCTGGACATCTGAACTCAGGTCCTTCTGCTCACACGACCAGCACTTCACCCACTCAGCCATCTCCCACGCCAGGAAACTCTTCTCATTCTGAGCTCTGGGCCCATTTCTCTACTGAAAGACCTGAAGGGTGATGCTGTCTGCTGAGCTCCCTCACACAGTTGAGTATGACCAGAGACAAAAAGTGGAATCAGAAACTTGAGGTGCGTCTGCCATACACATGGACTATGGCTCTTCCCGGGACAAGGTCTCTCACCCAGCACCAGAGACTTTTACAAGTTTTTGTTTGTTTTCATATTTGGTGTAGGAGGGTTCTTCTCTATTTTGTATGCTTTCATTGGTTAAATAAAGACTCTGCCTGGACTGTAGAATAGGACACAGCCCTTAGGTGGGCGGAGTAGACAGAACGGAAGGTGGTGAGAGAGAAAGAAGTGGGCAGATGCCATGATTCTCCCGCCCGAGATGGACTTACCTTAGAATCGTCCGGTAAGCCACCACCTTGTGGTGACACACAGACTTTTAGGAATGGGCTGAATCAGATGTAAGGGTTAGCTCAAAAGAGGCTAGTGATAATGGGCCAGGCAGAGTTTAAATGAATACAGTCTGTGTGTAATCATTTTGGGCATAAGCTAGCCGCGGCCGGGAGCCAGGTGCTGGGAACAAATAGCCCCGCTCCTCGGCGGGAACACAACCCACATCCCCTTTTGCAACACATATTCATTTTGTTTATCGTGGGGAAGGAGGCTCACACTCCTGACAAAGAATGTCTTATGGAGGTCAAAAGACAACTTGCAGGAGTCGATTCTCTCCTTCCTCTATGTGGGCTGGTTGCCAGGCTTGGTGGCAAGCACCCTAACCTACTGGCTCTCTGGAGACACCAATGGCCTCGAAGCATCTTGTCTCCAATGCGCCTCTAGAAATATTGTTCGTGCATATTTAACAAACTTGGCTTTGGTTTCCTCTTAGACCAAGACCATCAGAGTCTCTCCTGAGGAATTTTCCAAAGGCACAAGACCTGCAGACCTCCAGCACATAAAGATGAGGGACTCCGGATCAAGGGCAGGATGCTGGATGGTGGTCCCGTAGAACCCCGTGTAGGATACCAGAAAGCTGGCGGCCCACATGAGCCTCTGGTGACTTGGTCTTCTTGCGTCCCATCCTCTCCCAGGAATGCGGACCGTTTCCACTGATGATATAATCATAGTCCTGCCTGAAGGGGTTGCCATGGCTGCCGTGTCCCTAGATGGATGAAGAAGTAGCTCAGTCCGGAGAGTATTATTATACCGATTACCTAGATGTCCACTTAGGCAGAAACCTGAGCCGGGGGCAGTTTACTTACAGTTGCCGTATTTCCTGAAGTAAAAGGTGTTAAAAATTCTTCCTCTGTCTAATCGACTTCACCTTAAACCACTGGAATCCTTTTCTTCTTTTTGTTGTTACTGTTACCTTGCTTTTGTTATTTAGTTTGGGTTTCTTTTGTTTTATGCTGACTTTTGAGGCAGTGGCTCACCATGTAGCCCTGGCTGACCTGGAATTCACTCTGTAGACCAGGGTGCCCTCAAACTCATGGAGATCTTCCTGCCTCTGTCTCCCAAGTGCTGGCATGGATGGAGTGAGCCTCCATGACTGGGGTGTTTGATTCTGAGAGAGACTCTCACTGTGTGGCCCAGACTAGCTGGGTCTGAAACTCACGGTGACTCTTCTGCCTCCGTTTTCCAGTGTGCTGGTATTATAATGATGCCCACTGTCATTTTCATTTTTTTCATCTCTGTGATTGGGACCCACAAGGAGAACCAAAGCAGAGTTTGTAGGGCAGCTGCAGAGCTTGGGCTGTCACTTACGGTTGCATGGGTTGCACATTTGTGCCACCACACGGCTGGCGAGGGATCCATAAGTGGTTCCGCTTAATTTATGGGCTGCCTATGGGGAAGTCAACATTAGGAGCTGATTTTTTTTTTCTTAGCAGAAAATGGAAAATTCTGCATGGAGCTTCCACAGAGAGCTCTGAGTGGAGTTCATTCTGGAACCCATAATTACTTCGTGCCGACATCGAGAAGTCAGTCCGTGATTGCCCTCACAGATGTGCTGGTAAATTACAACCCGTGCCTCGTCACTGCCACCGACCAAAAGATTCCCTTTGCCGGGTGCTTAAAATAATGATCTTCCCTCATGTAAAATAACGGGATTGGGGGTAAAGCGTAGCCCTGTGTGTTCCAAGGCCTTTATGATGATTCGCGACACAGCTGGGGACCCGAGGAAGAGTTTCCCACGAGAGAAAGATGTTATTGTAGGCACTCGGAAGGATGCGGACATGCTCACACACGTGAGCACATACATAGGCAAAGATGTCTCTCTCCCTCTTTAGTCATCTTGTTTCCCTTTTCTAAAAGAAGATAACATCGTCCATGCTAACTCCTGCATTTCTAATACAGTATATTAATTAGTTCTTGGAGGACTCTGTACGTGTGTCCAATGTGTTTGGCTCCTATTCACCTCCTACTCTTCCCCCCAACTCCTCCAAGACCTGCCCCTCACTCTCCTACAGCACCCCGCCTTTCCAGTCCTTCTTCTGCAATAGCCCACTCAATCCAGTGTTTGCTGCCCTTGTTCTCCTGCACGGTGGTCAATACTGGAGCGGGATTGACCCACCGGGGGCTACGCTCTTAAAGAAAGCTGTAACTCTACGTACCCCATTAACTGGCAACAGCTTCATAGCTAAAGGTGTCGGACTCCCGAGCACCGCTCCCCCCGCTCCCCGCAGATCTGTGCTAGCATGTTCATCGACTTGATCTTGTACGGAAAGGACTGGAGAAAACCACAGCTCCCACAACACCATGCGTGGTAGTGCACACCTTCTATCCCAGAACTCCAGAGGAGGAACAACTGGATTTGCATGAGTCTCAGGCTTGCCAGGGCTACATAAAGAAACCTTGACTCACAGCCCCCCACCCC
>JAQHUG010000430.1:707659-723110 GCA_028555095.1 Dicrostonyx torquatus | reverse complement strand
ACACACACCACATACACACACACACATACACACACACACTTATAACACCCAGAGAAAACAGGTCTCATTGTGCCCTCTGCTACAAAATGTTTGCAATTAAGCAGAGTTACCATGAAATCATGCATGGAATTCACACCAAGAAGCCTCTCCTTGGGATACTGACCCAACCACCTGCTAGACCGATGCCAAGGGCCAGTCACGGAGGCAGTAGACAGTCGTTCCTGAAGCCAAACACAGGTAGCTCCTTCGACGGTGTCTTCCTTTCCTAGAAGCTTGACTTGCTGACTTTTCACTTCTTTGGGTGTCAGAAGAAGTCTCCTGATATGTCCCTGCCAGGTCTGGAAAGAACAATCCTCCTGCATCAGCATCCTGAGTGCTGAGATTGCGGGTGTCTGCCACCACACCTAACTTTCTAGCGTTTAAAATGCCTTTCCCTGCTCTTCGGTCTGCCATAGGCTTCCTTCTAGAATCTTTCAAAGCCGGCAAACTTCAGATAAAGCAGTCAGTTTTTACCTACCCGCAAGGAGGTGATATTCATTCCTGGTCCCGAGCGTCAACTTTATCTGGAAACTTCCTTCCAGTGGTCTTGGCCTCTTCCCACCTTTCCAGCATCTATGAGCTCAACCTTGTGTGTTTGATAAACGGCTACGGCAAAGCACTTGTTCATGTCGCCTCTCCCACAGGTTGTAAGAGGTCTCTGCGGCAGGAGGCCTGCATCCATCTGGTCAGGACAGACGGAGGAGTGTGCCTCCTCCTGAGATGCACCGCCAACGACCTCATAGTCGCTGTGTCCTGTGCCCCATTATCCCTCCAGTCTCAGTCAGGGACAGGCACAGTGTCCCCACCTCCAGCTTCCTTGCTGCTCTCATAAGTAGCTTATGACTCGGGGACTCCTTTGTGACCTGTTGACCTTGGGATGTTACTTAACCACAGACCTCATTTGCAGTCCCATCTGTCACATATTTTTGGCATCATCAAGTTTCTCTTTGGGATGCTGACACTTTATTGACCTGGCAAGACCAAAGTGTCCAGCTCAGAGGTGGCAGAGGCCAGCACTTAGTTCAACGCTGTCTTTCCCATTCCATTATTTTAACATAGTGAGTCCTCTGTCGCCATTGTTCAGTCCTTGCTTTAATTCCTCTCAGTAAGTTACTGTGGTTTTAATTGGTAAGGACCCAATCTAGGATCATCTGGAAGAGTCTTAGTGGGGATTTCCCAAATCAGCTTGCCTATGGGTACGTCTGCAGGAGATGTCTTACCGATGTTAACTGAGACAGGAAGGCTCCATCTAAAATTGGGAGGCATCAGTCCCTGGGTTTGAGTCCTAAACGGCGCGAGAAAAGAGAAGATGAGTTGGGCACGGGCCTGTGTACATTCATTCTCTGTGCAGTCTTGACTGTGGCTGGGATGTGGCCAGCTGCCATTTTGATTTCCCCACAGTGAGGGACTGAAGCCTGGAACTGTGAGCTGAAAGAAACCCTTTCTGCCTTAAGTCGTTTCCTGTCAGGGCGTCTTATCTCCGCCACAGCAGTGGCGTGAGGACAGTCTGCCTTCCTGCTCTGCCCTTCACCTCCTCGGCTTCCTTATTTACCCTTCCACCTCTAGAAATTGCTCCAAATAAATGACTCTTCAGGGATTCACAGAATCAGTAGCATCGGTGACTTCTGGGCAAGTGATAAAAACACAGAAACTGTCAGTCCCCACGCTGGAGCCACTGAGTCCGGAGCTCCAGAGGCAGAAGCCAGCAATCTGAGGTTCACAGCCCTCCGGGATGCTCTGACTCAGTCAGTTTTGATAACTGCAGCCCTAGCTCATCCAGCTCCAGGGTTTGTGCCTGCTCAGATAGACATCTTACCTTAGACTCTTCTGGGATGGCCAGAAAAGCCCATTTATTAGGCACATCCTCAATTGCTTAATGCCTCTAGCCCACACTGCCTCCATCTCCAACCAAAAGACCCTAAAGGACTTACAATGAGGGTCCCCGAGTCTCTTTTATATAGGTTTTTATCACCGGCTAATTATGTGATTTAGTGATACGTTGGCGACTTGGTAACTTTGTTTTAATTTAGTTTACAGCCCGTCAGCTCATGTGTGTACAACACAAGTCACTCATGGATCTGCAAGTCTTGGTGTTTTGTTCTTAATGGATAAATAGAAATATTTCGCCACAAAATACTATAGGTCACACTAATCAAAAAAGTGGTTTTCACAGCACTTATTTCACAACAGTTTGGAAAGCATCAGTTGACTCAATTTCCCTAAAACTGTTGTCCGGTCTGTTTGTCGGTGTTCTACATCTGAAACATGTGGATTTTTTCTATGAAACAAAAATCTAGGGGCAGTAACAGTGAGGAGGCTAGGATGAGAGGCAGGGGAAAAGAAATTGAATCTGAGAAATCAGTTTTTTGTTTTTTCGAGACAGGGTTTCTCTGTGGCTTTGGAGCCTGCGCTGGAACTAGCTCTTGTAGACCAGGCTGGTCTCAAACTCACAGAGATCCGCCTGCCTCTGCAAAGTTTTTTTTTTAATCATGTCAAATAGACCCAATATATAAACATTTGTATTTAGCTATTTCAATATATTTTTCCTATTTCTTCATACTTCAATAAGTGTTATCTAACACCTAGATATTTCCGATAATTAAATAGTCCAGGTATTTATTACCTACTTTCCATTGTTCTCTAAGCAGTAAAAATTAATTTTCAAATCAACAATATCTGTAGACCTTCATGGTTCAACTGTGATCTAATACCAAACGGGTCAAGTTTGGGGCAATGTCACTCTCTGCCATTCAGGACAAGGCACTTCAAGGGGAGGGCAGAACAAGTCACTCACTCAAGTAATGAAAAGCATTTAGTTTTTATGAGTTAGTCGGAGGCGTACTCTCAAGGGAGTGTTTCAGAGCTATTATGCCTTCAATCTGTTTCCCCAAGGGGGAGGGAAAAGGGATCCGGTGAACTAAAGGCAGTGAGATGAGTCATTGTTTTAGCTGTACTCCAAAGGCTTACCCAGTTTCAACTCAGCCTCTCCGGCTCAGTGTGCCAGTGCCTGGCAGACTTCCCTCTGTGACCACAACATCCCTAGGTCTGCATCCTCAGTCTCTATGGTACCCGCCGTGAAGACGGGTTCCTCATGGTATTAACACTCTAAACTTGAAGCCTTGATGGTGGATGACAGCGTTCTCCTTTCTGATTGTGGATGGTTAATTCTGACTGGGTTAATACACACCTGCGGTATTAGCGGGACATACCTCTGGGAGTGCCTCAGCCGCTGTTTCTACAGAGGATTGAGGTAAAGGATCTAGGATTTAGGACTCGATTAAAGGAGCAAAGGAGAAAAGCAGTCCAGCACCCATGTTTATCTCTCTCGGCTTCCTGAGAGGGTAAGGCGCTCCATCCTCTCTCTCTGTCCACATGGACCTTCGGCTGCCATGCCTTCCCCACCATCACAGACTGTATCCTAGGAAACCGCTCCATCCTCTCTCTGTCCACATGGACCTTCGGCTGCCACGCCTTCCCCACCATCACGGACTGTATCCTAGGAAACCACTCCATCCTCTCTCTGTCCACATGGACCTTCGGCTGCCACGCCTTCCCCACCATCACGGACTGTATCCTAGGAAACCGTGAGCCCAGGTAACTCCACCCCCACCCTTAGGTTTCTTCCTGTCAGATGTTTGGTCCACACGACAGGAAAAGGCACGGAGATGGCATCTGGGCTGAGTTCTGGCGTTTGTCTTTTCTCTCAGGAATGGCACTCCGGTCTCATCTGATACTTTTGCTCTTCCTCTAATCCTGACTAACTGCATTTCCACCAAGTCTGTGCTGCGGGAAGAGTTACGACCACTCCTCAAACCCTCAAGCTTCCTTCATTTTTTTCTTGCATCTTCTGTGTTAATTTCAGTCTTTAGTCCCCTCAGTTTTCTACCCCGCTCAAAGGTCCTGCTTTTCTGTGAAACTCAACAACTCCCCTTCAGTAACTCTGGTAGACGCTAGAGCATAGGTTCTCAACCCGTGGGTCTCAACCCCTCGGGGAGCGGGGATGAATGACTCTTTCACAGGGGTCCCCCAAGACCATCGGGAAACACAGGCGTTTACATTATCTAGTGTGGATTTTGGGGAAACAAGCATCACCATAGCATCTCCTTCCGGGCAAGGCGCTGAAACCTAGCTTGGCATTTGTAGATGAGAACAGGAGTTGAACCCAACACTCACCTCCATTTCCCGGACTGCCGAGACTGAGCGTCAGGCCTGCTCTCTTACCGTTCTGGGGGCTGGTTTGGGAGCTGATCCTTGGAGAAGCTGTACCATGGAGCAAGAGACACCACGTTTACCAAGTCGGAGTGTTCCACAAATGCCGGCACCAGGCCGAAGCACAAATCTTTTTACCGACAATGTTCCTATAACTACCACAGTAATTCTGCTGCAGGAAGACAGAGTTAAAACAAGCTGCAGGGCAGAGGTGATGGCTCAGTAGATAGAAGTGTTTATGCAAGTGTTAGGACCTGAGTTCAGATTCCCAGAACCCAACATAAAACCCAGTACTGGAGCTCAACTGTTATCCTGACATCTTAGAGCCAGACAGGAAGTAGAGAGAGGAGAATGCCTGGGAGTACACACAGAGACACACACACACACAGACACATATATGTATATATAGTGTATATGTGTATGTATGTATGTATACACGTATATGTGTATATAGTGTGTATGTATATGTGTATGTACATTTATGTGTATGTGTATATATTTACATATATAATTTTATTTATTTTAAAACAAGGGCTGGTGAGAAGACTCGATGGGTAAAGGCACTTGCTACTAAGCCTAACAACCTGACTTTCATCCCCAGGACTCAGAAGGTTAAAGGAGAAAACTTAGGCCTGCAAGTTGTCCTCTGATGGCCACATTGCGTCATATATACATATAAAATAAACAAATGCAAAACAAATTTAAAAACAAGATGAATTGCCATTGCAGTATATGAAGAATTTGCTTTTGGATTTGCTTTTGGATCCGGGGCCAACTTGATGCTGTGTATTTTAGCTCTCATTTGTGAGATTGCTTTGTTCCACAGGAAGTCATCAGTTATGTTGTTCTGATGCGTGAGAAAAGCAAAGCAAACCAGTCATTATAAAGGAAAACATTCAGTTATTTCTAGGAGGCGTCATTAGCCAGGGCCAGGTGTGCATGTACACAAGTCACAGACCTACCTACGTCCCAATTTAAGCTTCATTGTAGAAATAATCCTTATTTCTAATCTAATCACCCTGTGTGCCCGTGCGCTTGCACTTGTAGGTGTGCGTGCATGCCACGGCGTGGGTGGAGTCAGAGGACAGCCTTGGGGAGTGGTTCCTCTCCTTCCACCGTAGGTCCTGGGTGTCACGCTCAGGTCATCAGACGTGTGCAGTGAGTCCTCCACCAGCAGGGCCGCCTTGCTAGTCCTACACTTTAACTCCTCAGAATTAAAGGTAGAATTAACCTTGCTTTCTGCGTCGTTTGTTACTCCATCCACAGTGGCCCTCAGTGAGTATGTTCTTGAGGGTTCATTTTATCTGACGCGGAATTGGACCCTCATTAAAACAGGATTCTCATGGGGTGTCGTAGCCAGGAAAGAAATCCTGAGGTGTGTTTAGTGTCCTTTCAGAGACACCGTGAATGGCAAAAGAGGTCTCCCTGCAAATTTCAACTCTTTGGAAATGACTCTTGGCTCTGGAAAATAACGCTTTTGTTTGAACACAACCTTAAATTAGTTTTAAATGTTTACAGAAAAAAACATCACTAGACCCGAGGCAGAGTAGTTGGGTATACCCAGAGTTCTGTTTTCTTTTTCTTTCCTTATCTTTAAGATCTTTTAAAAATTGTTCTTTATGTTTATCCATGTGCATGTGTGTATCTGTGTGACTAAATGCCACGTGTGTGCCAGTGCCTGAGGGGGCCAGGATGGGGTGTTACATCACCAGGAGCTTGGCGTTACATTGTGAGCCACTTGACGTGGTGCTGGGGACTCAAGTCCTCTGTACTCTCTAGAAATTAGAGACAAGGGACTCTCTCCAGTTCCCCGGAGTTCCGTTTTCTGAACATTGATTTTTGCTGCTATAGTTTGGCCATTATTTCTGAGATAAAATACGACAGGATAACTCATCAACTGTCTTTACAGTAGCAGTGGGCATCAGGCCAAGGTTCTGTAAGCGTGCCCTAAGAGTTTCAAAGAACACAAAGACCAACACGTATCACATGGTGATGTGACCCATGCAGGAGCGCAAAAATAGTGATGTCATCAAACGAGAGCGTGCAATAGGTCTTAGCAGAGAGTGGGGAGGATGGCGGGGAGGGGCCAGGGAGATGCCGGTTCATCGGGAGATAGGAATGGTGTGTCATTGTATTTTGAGAGAGACGGAATGTCTCAGCACAGAGGAATGACGAAGGCTGGAGGCACTACATATGGTATTATGCCAATTTAATCATTGCATATTGTATACAGTCATTAAAATGTCACACGGTACCCCAGGAATGTGGATAATTATTATGGATCCATTAAAAATAGACCATTTTCTAACCAATGGAGTTTGTCTCCTTGGTAACAGCTCCAGATAGGTGCTGTGGCAGCTTCAGACCGTGGAGACCCAGGCTGGCCGGTTGGTCACCATGAGAGCTGACTGGTACAGGTGACCTCCTGACCAGGGCTTTGCTCTCTCCATGACGAGGCACAAGGTCTTCAAATCACATAGATTGTAGCGACAGATATCTGCTCACACGACCACGCCAGGCCGCGCGGGAGAATCCAGAAGATAGCTTTCTGTGTTTGTACAGGAGAGGACAGACAGGACGGGAGGCCACACTGTCCAAGCACTGCTTGACTGCGTGAGATACCAACCTGCGCATCGCCGAGTCCCCGGAACGCTGTGCCAGCCGGAGTCGAGGACCAACCCGTGCCAATTATTTCCACAATGATAACGTTCAGCGAGGTAAAACCCGAGGCAGGCTTCTCTGACTTAATGTCACCATATCAAAAGACTTCGGTTACCGAAAGCTCAGAGGAAATCACCGACTTAAAACGAACCATCTCCCAAGAGCTGGGAATTCGTTTTCCCATAGAAAACTGGCCAGGTTCCAGAGTTATTTCAAACGGGGCTCGTCCGCTTTACGGGGTTCCATCCTTACTGCGAAGCGAAGATGATGTTCTTAGTGCGCCAAGGGCAAGAGCCGCTAAGCAGAAGCCATCTGTGTTTTAATAGGTGACAGGGGGGAGGGTACGGAGGGCCGCGGGGTGGGGGTGGGGGGGAGGAACAAGGACCAGAGTGAGTTTTCAGACAGTCGGGCACGTTCTTCAGTTCCAAAACGCCACAGTGTATGTGGCTCCGTCCTTCGAGGTTCATCACAGGTCACGTGGGGTTGTTTCTGTATCAGCCTGCCTTCTAAATAGTCACCCTTATACCCGCGGGGCAGTGCACCCCTTTACCGCGCATGCAGCAGAGGGTGGTGAAGGCAGAGAGTCGCAGCTGGGGAGGTGCAGAGTCGTGGCCCTGGAGACCCCTGCCCTAAAGTTGCTTCTGTTTCTCTGTACCACTCCCAGCCCGGCCCCTAGCCTCAGGGATCATCAAGGGGCCTGGAGAGGGGGTGGGGGCGGGGGTGTCCAGAAGATATTGAGAGTCAGAGGTGGGGGAGATTGTCGTGAAGTATTGTTGCACCCGTGGATCACAGTAGCTGTGTGTGTTCACACACACACACACACACACACACACACACACTCACATCAAGCCAGTCAACACTCCCTAGAGGAAGGGGAACAAGCTCTTGAGGCCCCACCCTAGCTGAGCAGCCATTTGGCAGTTACAGCCGCTTGAGCGGAGGGATTCCGTTTTCGTCAACCCCGGGTTGGTTTCTCATGCTCAGCAGATGGTTCTGTACCTAGGCAGCGCTAAGTAGACTCAGAGGGGCGGGGCATGAAGTTGAGTTTGAAGGGGAGGCAACAGGGTGGGTAGATAGGATCTAAATGTGTACTGTATTCATAAATGAAATTACCACAGGCTTTTGTTTGGGTTTTGGTTTTGTTTCTTTTAATGTGGTTGCTTCTTAGCCCTGCTTAACAAGTAGAGTTGGGGAAACAAACGGAGGAGGGGCTGGAAAGCGAAGGAACTGGGAAAGGGTCCCATCTGCCCTTGGCTTCTCTGCAGGAAGAAGGACAAGGTGTGAATGGAGGAAGGAGCCACGGCTGATGTGGACCATGGCTTCCAGGATAAGATGCGAGCAGAGGGATTGGGCTTTTCCTGGTCTGGGACCACAGGGAATTTGATTACTGCCTATACTGAGGGGTTAGATTGGGAGAGGCAGCATGGGAGGGGTGTGGAGAGGGAATGGCCACCAGGGAGAGCAATCTGGAGAGATGGAGACCTCTTTTATTTTTCAATCAGCTCCCAGACATGCGTAGACAACCATTAAGGAACGGGAAACCTCAGACTTGAAGAATTCTCTCTGAGGTGGTTTATAAAATCAGCTGAGAGGAAACAAAGCCCGCTCTTCCAGAGTCCCACCAAATGTACCGAATGTCTCTTCGTTTTCCAAACACACATTCGCACCCTTTTCTTGTGGTTTTGCTTAAACTCACTGGGTGGGTCCCCCACTGCTTGCAGCGTGACTTCTGCAGACGCCTGCTCTTGAGGGGAAAGTGTCCTGGGGTTCAGCTTGGGGGTGCTGAGAACCGCCTTAAGGACTGAACTAAGGAGGGCTGTTCTCTGTGAGTCTGGTTGCAACAGACTGGTTTCTCTCTTGACAATTGAGCCTCTGTAATCACAGAGACACGACAGTTGGCCTCCCCAGAAATGGCCTCCAGTTGCTTTCAAAGCTGAGCTCAGTCTAACTGCGCACGCAAAACCGTAAGGCATTGTCACGGCTGGGGACAGACCCGCCTCTGAGGCCTGGAATGGAACAAAGATTGCTTTACTCATGGAAATGTACAAGAGCTCTCCCGTTGGTTGCAAACTGCTCTGTGGCTAACGACGACAACGACAAGCCCGGATTCCCCAGGAAGGCTCTCTCGTTTGAGCTATGGTGACATTATTTTGCAAGGAGATAACAGACAGAGCATAACAGTTGTGTAACTTGAGAGAGAAAACCAGTAAAGACAGGTTCTTAAAATTTTTATTTTTTTAATTTTTATGTGCATGAGTGTTTGGCCTGCCGATATTTGTATGTGTACCATGCCCAAGCCTGGTGCCTGAGGAGGTTAGAAGAGTGTCAGGTCCCCTGGAACTGAAGTGGGTGCTGGGAACTGAACCTGGGTCCTCTGCAAGACCAGCCAGTACTCTCCAGCTGCCGAGCAGTCTCTCTGGCCCCAGGCTGGCGTTTGTTTATTTTCTTTCTGTCTCAAGTAAATTCGGACCCTGCTTAGGTGTATGTTGCAAAGGTTACCAGAACTTTGCTAGAACAATCTGCGTGAGAATGGTTATCATGCAATGCTCCTCTCCCTAGAGGATGAAGAAATGGATGCCCTGAGCTCCGAATGTCTTCCCAAGACGACAGCATTTGATTCTGAATTTTCTAGCTTAGGTTGTGCAGTGCCAAGGGACTTGATCGGCAGCTCTGGCTCCTCAGGAGCCGAGCACACGGACTGTGTCTATGCAGCCCCGTGCTGGGTCCTCACATAGTTACTCCACTTCACGGTCATAACTGCACAGGTCTGTCTTTTAAATTCCAGACTGTCCATATATCTGGAAATGAGCTCAAGATAAACTACAGAAGGATTTATGGTGGTTGGGTAAAAGTCAGCATTCCTTAGGACCTTGTGAAAATGTTTCCCATCTGCCAAAGGGAGTCATTTCTCTTACTCTGGAAGAAGGGACATATGGCTACCTGTGGTGCCTATCAGCCTATCAGAGCCATGCTTGCCTCTGGAACCCCCAGTCTCTACTCACAAGTACTTGTTACATACAGTGTACATTTCCAAGGCCACTCTCTAGCCTCCTGGTCCTCCCCTCTCCCCAGCTACACATCCTCCTTATAACCCAGACACTCTTGCTTCTCTCTCCCTCTCCCTCTCCCTCTCCCTCTCTCTCTCCCTCTCCCTCTCTCTCCACTGTTTTCCCCAACTACACTCTCTTGCAGATGGCTCTGGCCACGTCCAGTCTACTCCTCTCTGTTCTAGACTCTTCCAGATGCCTCTAGCTGTTTTCTCCTTCTTATTAACAATAAAATCTTCCCTCATTCATGGAGCCGTCATGCCAGCCATTTCTTTATTGTGCTCCCTTGCATACACCAGCCAGCTCTAAAAAATTTCTTAAATCTTCAGTATGGCTTGTAAAATTTCCCCATACAATGTGACCTCCCTAAGCTAACCCAACACAGGGAGAAACAGGCCTTTCCAGTCAACACAGAAACCCTCCCACATCATCCTTGTCCAGCCACTGTCCCGCCACACAGAGCTGTCACTCTGAACAGTGGTGACGCACCTCTGCTTAGATTCTGAACATAGCACTCTTTTTTACAATAATGATGAAGACACAGTGCAGAACAAGCTAACTCGTTTGTTTTCCACTTCTCGTTTAAATGAACAAGAAAGAAAAAGCAAAACCCCAAACAACCATGTGCAGAAAGAATTGTTTGAGTCTGATTGACACGGCATGGCTGGGAGGGTGGGAGTGGAGTGGAGAAACTGACAGACACCTGTCGTGGCTGCTCCCCTGTGAATCATAACCAGGGCATCAGGTCTCCTCTTCCCTGATCCTTACTAAGATGTTTGGGTTCTGGTTTTACCCACAACCCCTCTCTCACTACTAAATAAGGGACAGTATCCCACTAAAAGTACCAGCTTTCAACCAGCAGCCCCTGGCCGCAGTGGGCAGACTGATAGCAGATATCTACGATACTGTGATGTTCATCTTCGTGGCCAGCTTGGCCGATTTGGAATTACCTGGGAGACAGACCTCTGTGTGCTTCTGTGAGGGTGTTCCCAGGGAGACTGACTGAGGATGAGGATCCACCCTGGATGTAAGCTGCATTCTCCCACAGCCTAGGATCCTCCAGAGCTGGCTATGGGTTGCGACCTCAGAAGCAGTGTGAGCAGCTGCCTCCCATTCCGGCCGCCATACTTCCTTGCTAGCATGGGCTCTTTTCTCTTACACTGGGAGCCAAATCAGACCCCGCTCCCTAGCATTGCTTAATGACGACGGGTATCTGATTACATGGATGAGGAATAAGGATGGGTATCTGGTTACAGGGATGAGGACTGACTAATAAGCAAGCCTAGAACACACACACCAAGAGAAACAGTTTATCCTTCTGCCCCCCTGTCGGGAGTGCTCAGTTCCATCATCCTGGTCTATTCACAGAAACTGAGATCCAAACAGATCACAGGGCTCAAGGTTGGCACCAGAGCTGCTGGGAGAAGCATATATTTTTCAGCCTTCTTGGAGCCGGTCATGGCTTTGTCTTCTTTCTTCAATGATGGGCTTTCAGAAGCTGGGAGGGATGAAGGGTGACAACATCCACAGATGCCAGGGTAGCAGGAGGGTCTGCTCGTTTGTCCCGGCAACCCGGAACCAAAATAACCACACAGAAATTGGTGCAGGAGAATTGTCTGTATTCTGTCAATCATGTTTTAAATAAACGCTGATTGGCCAGGCAGGAAGTATAGGCGGGAAAACCAGACAGGAAGTAGAGGTGGGGCAATGAGAACAAGAATTCTGGGAAGAAGGAAGCCCATTCCTCCCAGTCCTGCCCAGACCAGCAAAGAAGCAGGATGTGATCTTCCCTGCTGTAAAAGGTACTGAGCCATGTGGCTAACATAGATAAGAACAATAGGTTAAGGTAAGTTTTAAGAGCTAATAAGAAGCCTGAGCTAATGGGCCAATCAGTTTATAACTGTGTGATTCTATGGGACCTACTGGCTGTGGGAACTGGGCAGGACAGAAACCCCAACAAGCAAGCAGGCCCTCATGTTACAAGAAATTGTATTAATTAAATCACTGCTTGGCCCATTAGCTCTAACTTCTTATTGGCTAACTCTTACATCTTAATTTAACCCATTTCTATTAATCTGTGTATCACCACGAGGTCGTGGCCTACCAGCAGAGTTCCAGCACGTCTATCTCCGGTGGCAGGTCCGTGGCGTCTCCAGACTCTGCCCTTCTTCCTCCCGGCAATCAGTTCTGTCTTCCCTGCCTACCCAAGTTCTGCCCTATCAACAGGCCAAGGCAGTTTCTTTATTCATCAATGCTAATCACAGAGCACAGAGGGGACTCCCACATCATGCCAGAAGTTTTCATCTGAAGATATTCTGTTCTTCTGATGTCCGTCTTGCTCAGGCTTCTCAAGTTTCTGGAGAGAGCTCTGAAATATTCATGAATTTGCTTTTCATCTATTTAGCCAAAAATCTTACTCAGGCACCTCTCATACTTAGCACCCCTTGGCTACTGGGAAGTAAGATGGAATAAAGGGGAGCGAACAGTAGGGTGTCAGTGCTCAGAGGGATGACAGTCCGGTCCCTTGGTCACCCCCCCTCCCCGCGCAGGCAGCCCTCTAAGCTCTTCTAAGCCCACTGCCCTGCCCTCCTCATTCCTACTCTCTCCTATCTGCATAGCTGCTTGCGCTAGCAAGTTAGGGGATCAAATGCAATCTGTGTTCCTTCCCATTGAGAGGTTTTATATTATTATAAAAATAATGTTAATCATACACTATGTCTAAAATGCATCCTAAATGTGCTCATGAGTTCATAGAGCAGAATGCCTACGTGCAAAAACCGTTCCCTTTTCCAACTCCCGTGTCCCAGAAACAACCTCAGTGGAATTCCTCTGCCCTGACCAGCATGACCATTGGTCCCAAGATTTTCTTCTGGGCAGCATCTGGCTTCAGGGTTGCCGATATTCAAGCCTGAATTTTCAGATCCAATGTTGTATTTCATCTTTTTTTTAAAAAAAAAAACTGACAGAACTTTTCTAAAAGCTACTTCTTACCTCATTATTTTCATCTGCACAATGTAGTGGCTGGTCTCACCTGCCGGGATTCCCCTAGTCTGGTTATTATTGCTTCTCCTTGTCATACAAGAGAAGGAAGGACCCACCTTACCCTCTCTGTGATCTCAGACACTTGCATCCTAATAAATATGGCTGTGTTTGAACTACTGTGTCCCCAGAGACTATCCAGTGGCAACGATTTTAAAGGCAAAAGAGAAAGCTTGGCTTCCTTCGGAAAGCCCGCTGGGCAGAACTGACTGGTTTCCGGGAGGGCCGAGCAGCGTTGTGCTCTACTTAGGCTTCCCGGTGCTCTCATGGCCTGTAAGAGTGCAAATTCCCAAGGTTTTTTAGAGTGTTTATTTTTATTTCATGTGTAGGAGTGTTTGCCTGAACGTATGTACATACACCACACGTGTGCACATACACCACACGTGTGCATTGCCCGAGGCAGGCGAGAAGAGAGTGTCAAACGCCCTGGGGCTGGAGTTACAGACTGATGTGAGCTGCCTTGCCGGTGCTGGGACCCAATTCCAGCTCCTTTGAGAAAGCAACAAGTTCTCTCAACCTCTGAGCCATCTCTTAGTGCCGGCGGCAATAGCAACACCAAGCTACCTTGTCTTAGGGCTTCAGCTCTGTTCTTCCTTTGTTATAAAGCTCCAGCGACCTACAGAACTCACAAGATGACGACGCTAGAAATGAGCACAGATCGAGCATTCCTAATGTAAGAATCTTCAGTCCACGAAGACCCTGAGTCCAGAGCTTCCTAGGGTCAGTGCGATTTTACTAATGGTGTTTTCTGATTTTTCGGTTTTGCAGACCGTGTCCAGTTCCAGCTGCTCGCAGTACCGTCTGTGTTCATCTCCGGCTCCAGGCAGACACCGTAGATGAAGTCAACGAGCTTCGTGTTACTAGGTGGGCCCCACCCAGAAGATATGTCATTATGCATATGCAAATATTACAGATTTCCCAAAACTTGAAATAGGAAACACAAACGCTTCTGGTTCCATTGTTTCAGATACAGGAAACACCACCCACTCTGTCCAGGAGAACTGAATTATGGGAGTGAAGCCACGGAAGGAAGTAGAGAATACACAGTAGAATCAGCAACTGTACTATATGCCTAGGGCAGGTTTGTCTTAGAGCCTGACCTAAACCCCTCCCCCACCTTACGTGTCTGGCCGAATTTCTCACTGTTAAGTGAGAGACTTCTGGGGAGACACAACACACAGGTCTACTCACCCCATAAGGGGACCCCAAAGCAGACCAAAGAAACGATTGCACCAAAGTCCGACTTGGGGAACCACTGAACTTTTATTGGGGTTACTTACAGGAGCAGGGATGACTCAGACGCGCTGCATTTCGGGAACGCCCACCCCAGCACCCGATCACAGGTCAAAGCACTGGTGTACGGATGTACAAGCGTTCGGGAAAAGGCTAAGCACAGGGTGTACTGAGATAGAAACCTTCAATCACTTCCTGTGGTGAGAACTCAAGAGCATCCTGATAGGGATGCTACGACAGCGAAGCGCATGCGCCAGGCAGGACAGCAAAGCGCATGCGCCAGGCACATCACTCCAGCCAATCTCCCCAGTCCATATGTTTTTACTGTTATCTTCCAACTTTCCCTTTATTAAGGGCTTTTAAACTTTTATCCAAGTGTCTGTGTCTGAGCGAGGTGCATATGAAACACGAGCATATAAAGTGTGCGTTAAAATACATGCTTAATGTTCCCCACGACAACACGCGAGGTGTTATAGTTATTAAAGGAATCAGTCACCTGCCATTTATTAGTAACAAACACACCTGTGACAATTCTCTTAAGACGTGGCATGGTGATAGCATTATGTCCTGATAATGATTCTTCTACAATAATCCCCACATTGGGATATCTGTTGCCCTGCCCCTGCTTTCTGGTTTTCCCTCCATGAACTGCAGACTTGGCTGGTGGTGCCGGCTGGGCTTCTGAGGAGGAGCCCCGGGTCAGTCTAGCAGCGCTATAAGATAGATCGGATTTCCATGCTTGCAACTAATAAAACCATAATTAAATACGCGATGGCAGAGCAGAACGTAATTCAATCTTCCTGCCGTGACTCAGAAGTCACACTCGGGTCATCGTTCCGAAACTCAATTACAGTGTGGCGGAGGTGTAGCCGGACTCAAGAGTGGCATCTGCCTTGAGAGAATGCTGCACAGCCCACATTTGACTCCACCTGTTTACGAGGAGCGAGCAATTTCGTAAACATCTGGTCCCTACTTTACTGTTTCCCACAATGTTCTGATCCTAAAATAGGCTCTGCTAGAATCCCCCGTCTTAATCTCAACCATCCAAATCCGTTCTCCAGCTCGTAATGAGAGGATCAAGTTTGTTGTTGTTTTAATTTTCCTGGGATTATTCTCTTAAGCAACTTCCATCTAAGGAAGGGTCCAATATTTTAAGTTCCATTTCTGAAAATATTAACAGATTCCTTTAGGTTTAAGCTGTCACAGTTTGTATCTGTAGCTTA
>JAQHUG010000430.1:661904-698861 GCA_028555095.1 Dicrostonyx torquatus | reverse complement strand
TTTTTTTTTTTTTTAAACCTATCCTTTGCTTGAGGCAGTCCCGAATGTCTGTCAGTCCACTGCGGGGAGGGAGGTGCTGGTGAATCCAGGAATTAAAGGCTCCGGACAACTGCACTATCAGTTTGGGAAGTGGTTTGTGCTTTATCTTTTAGTGGTCACATTAATGGTTCCTGTGATTTTACTTATTTCCACGGGAACTTCCCACAAACCCCCAAATTACACATGACCAATACTCCATTTAAGAAGACTGAACACAGTTTGGTAATTCTTCTACTGAAGGTTCAGATGCAACACAGCATATTTTGCAATGTAGGTGATTAAATCTTTTCAAAAATCCATCACTCACCCTCCCCCTTAAGCGGCTCAAGATGGTACTTTCCGTACTAGACTCTATTGGCCCTGATGGACTGAGATCCTCTTAGGTGGTCAAGCCCTGTTTCTGGGCTTCAGGAGGTTGGGGGGGGGGGACGACAGTGGAGAACCCCTAGAGGGAGCCAGGCCAGGACTGTGCACACAGGGAAGGTTTTCAGTTAGTGCCCTGGACAAAAAAGAAGTTACAGAGGTGTCCAGGTCATTACAGGGGTCACAGTTCCCAGTGCTGCATTTTTTAGAAATACTTGAAAATTGCAAGTTTAAAATTCTGCAGGATTGTGGTGTCATTTTTTTTTGCATCTTTGTCTTCTTTGCATTTTTTTTAAGCTTGTGACTTTTAAAATCGGAATCCTTGGTACTTGGTTTTTCGTAGCCTTTTGTGTTCAGAGGTGTGTATTAGTGCTTGACCTGAATGCTTTGCATTCTGAGAAATGATTAATTCTTCAGGGTTTCCTATTTCTCACTGCGTCTTCTGTTGTTGTGTATAACAACTTGGGAGTAGAACTGTTGTTCTTTTCGTTGTAGTTAATCTTGGCAGATGGTTTTGTCAGTTTATAAAATGTTGAGACCCCAGATAACTTGCCCGTGTTCAAAACTTGGCAGGTTTCCTTCTAGGTGGAGGTGGGTGGGGCCGCTTGGAATCAAGAATAATGTGGCAGCTACTCGCTTTCCGCGGAGGTTACTTTGTTCCAGTCCTGAGTAGGCTTCCGAATTCCGGATGTAGACACAGTACCTGGGGTTCTGCGGACTGGGAGAGATGCTTGTAGCAGCTAGCCAGGCTTGCCAGCATCCAGGGAATTGAGGAAGGTGCCCTGCTCCTCCAGCCTCCAGCTCTGCCATCTATAGCCACATCCTTTCAACCGGGGACACCACCGCTAACAGGACAGCTGTGAGCGGAGCCCCTGGCGTGCCTGGCACATCGTGCCAACAATGGCAGCATCTCCTATGTCCCTAGAACTTGCTTTATGGTCATCCAGACTTCACCCTCTCCTCACCTGTTCTAAACTTGCCCATCCAAGCTTGTTGCCTGGCACACTGCACACTCCTCTGTCCCCCCTAAGAGATTGACCAACGGTGCTGGGATGTTTTCCTGCAGAGTCTCCTCCAAAGCCATCTGATTTTTAGTCCACTGTGTTGATGTTTGGGTCAGGCCACTCTTGTCCTCCTTCAGGCCAGTGGCGTGCATTGCCCCTTCCTGCTTGTTTGCTTACCAGTAGTCTGAAGAAAACAGTCCCTTGCTTTTTTCAGATCTTCAGGATTCCCGAGGAAGGCGTGGTCCTGGGCGTGAGATGCAGCACCCCAGCACCTAGGCCAGTTCTCCAGCATTCAGGTCACAGGGCCATTGTCCCAGCTGCTGTTTTGTACTTTGGTACCATCTTCTTGAATAACTTCTCACCTTTGGGTGACAGCTCCAGTACCCTTCCTTCTGGGGGTTCTCTTTGAGAAGGCCACCATCATCATGTTCTGTTAGACCCGACCTCTTTCCTCCCACAAGGACAGTCACCACCATTCATAATTATGCGGCATGGTATTGTTGAACCTCCCTTCCCGTGCCTGCTTTTCTCTCCAGTCCCTAGTATACATAGGAGTGCTCGGTAAATATCTGTTGCTGTAGTGTCCTTTTTTCGTTTATGCTCACTGTGTAGTCCTGGCTGGCCTGCAACTCCCTACATAGACCAGGCTAGCCTCGAACTCACGGAGATCTGCCCGCCTCTGTCTGCCGAGTGTGGGGATTGAAGCACTCAGATACCACCACACCCAGCACTTACATGTCTCAATAGTCCTTATCTCTGTCATATTTATGTTTTGTGACAGAAAAGCCAAACCAGGCCTGCCGTGTTCCAAACGTTATCTGTGTGATCCGAAAAAGTAAAAATAATGCATTTGCCGTGTTTGGGAAATGCATGGTGATATATGTAGCCGCCGAAACAACTTCTTTATTAACCAGTGGTAATACAACATACTCATAGCATACAGAGGGGAAGCTCACATTAAATATATTGAGATAACATTGTCCTTGTGATTCTCTGTGGTACATTCCGCTTTTCTGACTACAACATTAAAACTAGTTTTTATTAGCACAGGATTGCAGAATGGAAATAATTTTACAGTGCCATATGTTTACATGGTGTCATGTGGTTGTGTGCCAGACAGATGATGTTGGTCGCTCAGTGCCAGATGTTCAAGGAGGTTGGGGAAACCACTGTAGGAAAAGGCAGGCCGGGTGTAAGGATGCGCAGTGGTGTTCCAGCACGCCATCTGTCCAGACAGTCAGACAGTCGGACAGTTGGGAGGGGAGCAACAGGAACCACCTAGAGGTGGGGAAGTTCTGTTTTCCCTTTTTTAAGCAAAAGGAGACACACCTTCCATGGCCAAAGAAGCTTAACACAGGGCTGGGTGTTTTGCTGGGTGTTTTGTCCTGTGGTCCTGACTCGGTGTCCTGCGGCCCAGAGGTGCCATGCTGTCATGTTGCTGCTCACAGTCTCTTTGTAGAACCTTCTGCATTGCCTCCCGACTCTTCAGCTACTCCCTCACCCTTAGGTGTGACCCCAGTGTCATCCCAGCCTCCTGTCCCTCAGTAGGTTCCAGACTTCTCTTCAGGACTGACTGCCCTGCACACAGCCTCCAGCTCTCCCTCTGGGCACTCCTGGGGTGGGGAATGAGAGAGATTACACACCTAGTCATGTGCTGGCTCAAGAGGAGGGTGTGGCTGACCTGGACTTAGGTTTTCAGATCTCCACTGTACTCAGAGAAACTGGTCCTTTATACTCCCGTTAAACACAGAGGTATGCCTTTTGTAGCAGGGTCTTTTGCTTTATCTTAGTGCTTATTCAGACCAAGACTTACCTGCAGGAAAAAAACAGGAATGGATTTTGGGATGGGCCTGGCATGTGACTTGCTTCGTGCTGGGTCTCTGTGCCCCAGGACGTTTGCATCACCAGTGTAGCCATTATTGTGGCTGGGTGCCCTTGTTACTTTTGGTCCCTTAGGTATATATTCCTACTGGCTACCTAGATGAACTCGGACAATTGCCTGGAGTGTCTTGGTACCAATATTATTTATTGCCTTTTGTTTCCCAGCCCTCATGTCAGCTACAGATTGATTTAGTTGTTGGTATGTTTTATACATTCAGGTGCTGTCGCTAAGCTCGACCTAATTAACTTCCGAGCTGTCCGACTTTGAGCATTGTAGCGTACTTACCCAGTAGCACGTAGTTTTACTCTGGTTTGAAAAGAAATCATACAAATATAGGTTGTAACAAGAAGCAAGTTGTACTCATTTTCTTCCAGATTATATTCATGTGGATCTGTTACTTTGTCTTTCTTGTTAATTATAATTGGCTTCTGAGTGCTGAATCTAATTTATCCTTAATTGTAGTAATTTTATTATTGCGAAACCAGTTAAGATTAAATGATTCTTGCAAATGTAAATATAGATATCAAAAACTAGATCCCTTTACTACATAGACATTAGTCAAAAAAGTAAGAATTTATTTCTGTTTAATATAGTAGAATATATTTATATTCTGTGCAGTTCTGCAATAGAGATGCCGTTGGGGAATAGGTTGGGTTAGATCTAATTCTTTGAGCTTGGCCATTCCTGCAAGAGATTCTGTTACTGGATGCATTAGAATCTGTCGGGGGGAACAAAGTAGTTTATTTGTATTTTATCTTCTCTATTTAACTGTACAATAACCTCTTTGTATTTATTTACTTATTTTAAATGTATTACTGCCTTAATTATTTGTTTGCTTTGTGTGAGTGGGGGAGCCGCTCACGTGGAGCTCAGAGGACAATTCGGAGTCTTTGTCCTCCTACCATGTGGGTCCAGGCATTAACTCGGGTCGTCAGGCTTGGTGGCAAGCACCCGTACCCACTGAGCCATCTTGCCAGCCTTATATTTACTTTTTAAGCAAAATTTTACTAGGGTAAAATTGTCATGAGTTAACCTGCATGTGCCTAACTGTGGTTTTAATAGACATTGCCACAGGTCTGGGAGTCCTCACCACCAGCATAAGGGACATATCCACTGTCCCCAAGTATCTCATTCTCTCTAACAGTGCGTCCGCTCCCCATCCTCCCCTCACTGCAGAAGGCTGCATTTCTAGAGTCTGAGATGGAGTCATGGATGTTGTTTGGGACTCACTCATGTTGGTGTGGGTAGCAGCAGTTGATAGCGCACTTATCCAGCAAGCACAGAACCCGAGGCCCGGTCTCCGTACCGTACACTCCTGCCCTCCTGCCCAGCAACTGGAGGCGGAAGATTGGAAATTGAAGGTCAGGTCATCCCCCTTTATTTAGCCAGTCCTGAGTCCTGGGCTGGCCTGGGATACCCAGGGCAGTTCTCAAGCACAGACAATCCAGGTACACACACAAGGACTGCTCGGCCTTCTTGCTGTACCCTTACCCAGTCATCTGTTTGTGGACCTCTGGGCCATTTCTTTAAGTTATATGAGCTGAGCTTCTAAAGAAACTACGAAAGTATTTTCTGTTCAGATTCCACCATTTCATGTTTTGTTTTGCTTCTGCCTTGCAGTCTTTGGCTGGCCTTGAACTGACCCTCTGGCCTCCACCCACCTCCAGAGGGAGGGAGGGAGGGAGAGAGAGGGAGTTGTGTGTGTGGAGGGGGAGGTAATAAGCAGGGGCAGCACCATTTTACTTCCTTCTCAGTGTGTGCACACACTCGTGCCTTTCTTACTGAACTTGAAGTGTTTGAGGTGTTCATTAGTGGCTTTCATTGACACTTGCCTGATAATTGATATTGAACTTTTCTAAATTTATTTTTATTTTATCTTATATGTATGGGTGTTTTGCTTACATGTATGTCTGTGTACCCCACATATGCCTGGTGGCCTCTGAGGCCAGAAAGGGATGTCCGATCCCCTGAGGCTGGGTTACAGATTGTTTGAGACACCGTGTGGCTGCTGGGAACTGAACAGGTCCTCTACAAGAGTAGAAAGAACCTGACTTCTGAACCATCTTTCCACCCCTTTCCACGTTCTTACTGTGTTTTAAGATTGAGTTTTGAAAGGTTTCGTGTATTTGGGTACAGTTATTCGTCAAATAGATGCTTTGCAAAAGCGTTTGAGTCTTCGGCTGCCTTTTCCTTCCTACTTAGGCACTTTTGAAGACTGAGGGTCTTACATCTCGATGCAATCTAACCTATGATTTTTTTCTTTTGTGGATTGTGTTCTACAATGTAGTATTCAAAATATCTTTGTTAACCCAAAGTCATAACTGTCTTTTCCTGTGTTTTCTTCCAAGTTTTATAGCAGCAGGCTTTAGATTTAGATCTGTGGTCTATTTTGAATTCATTTTTATATAATGTGCATTATGGGTCCAGGTTCATTTTTTACATACAGAAACCCAGTTGTTCTAACATTGTTTATTAGAGGTGTTTTGTCTATTACGTTTTTCTTGGCCTGTCTCTAACGTCGATTGTCTACTAGTCAGTGGCCATCCCTTGCCGAATGAAAGGGGCCGAATCCAGTTCTTGATAATGTGTTTGTGCTGTGTTTAATGACACTTTTGGTCTCTTTTCTGTCACCGTATGGAAACCTTCCCTACTTTCCTTTATTTTATTTTTTATTTTTGTTAAATGAGAAGCTCCGCTGTTACAAGAATGCAGTCACACTAGTTCAGATACTTTTTATTTCTTGCCGTGCAATTCTGCTGTTTCTCTCTTCTCTTATTCTAAATCGTTGCCTTTATTTCCACTTTTTAGTTTTACCTTTTGTTTCCTTTTATTTTTTATTTTTATTTCTCTTTTATTTTATTGAGTAACTGTTCAAGGAAGGTACTAGAAGAGAAAGTATCCACTTCAGATGGACTGGGCTAGAGAGATGGCTTAGCTGTGAAGAGGCTCACATCCTTCCAGGACTTGACTTTAGTTCTAACCCACATCAGGTGGTTCACAAGTTCCTATAGCTCCAAGGGAATGCACGCGCACGCACACACATGCACACACAAGGGAATGCACGCGTGCGCGCACACACACATGCACACACAAATCAGTACAAATGTCAACAACAAAAAGTTAGAAGCTGGCGCTGCCTGAGCCACACTGCACATTCTGAGCAGTGCCGAGCCCTGAGCTCTTCATTGTCAGGTGGGGCTACCAATGTATTCTTTGAGTCATTTTGAAAAACAACAAAAAAGGGGTGTTTGCTTTTGTCCATATATGGAGTGAATGCTTGTCATGTCCGTAAGGGCCCCAAGACCTTTGCAGCAGTAATTCTGTCTGCACCCAAGTCGAAGGTCCCTTGGCTTGACTCAGCCTCAGGCCCAGGGTGCTCTGCTGCAGCAGCACAGGGCTGGGGTGGTCTGTGTGTGGCTTCTCTCCCTCACCTGCTGCTCAGCCTCCAGCGGGGACTCTGAGAATCATGTGCGCCCTTGGCACCAGGGTCTGGAGAGGCCAGGCTTTTGGTAACATGTTCACCATGTTACCGGTCTTCCCAAAATGCCTCTTCCTAGCTGGCATGGTGCTGCCTGCCTGTGCTGCAGAGACCGAGGCAGGTGGATCTCTGAGTTCTGTGATACAAGGCTAGCCCAGTGTATCTGGAAAGTTCCGGAACAGACAGGGAGCCATGGAGACCTGTTCTCAACAAACAAACATCAAAACATTCTTAGTAGGTGTCACCGTCTTCATTTGCTTATTCATCAAAACCGCCAGCACACCCTTCCCTGCTGGGAGATGAAGCGGGGGAAATGCAGAGAGCCCCTGTTGGTGTGGCCTCCCAGGGCAGCTGGGTAGTGAAGAGAAGCGGTTTCACCTGTTTCTGCAGGCTTTAACTGGCAGTCTCCCTGAGGCCCCACACAACTCGTCGGTTCTCTGGTCTCTCAGGATGTCTGTTGGTGAGCCTTTTCTCTCTGGTTTTGTTTTCCTGAGAGGTGCAGAGTTCAGATTCTGAAAAGTTTAGTCTAAGAGGGGCGGTCTCCCCACTCCCTGTTGCTTTTCCTCTGACATCAAAGATGGAATGCAGGTCCCCGTCTGTGCCTGTGGCGCTCTACAGAGGGAGCTCCAGACCCTGCTCCTCAACCACAGGGCGGTCCTGCAGGGTCAGCGTGTGGCCACGTCCTCCTTAGTTCCACCTAGGCCCGTGGTACATCATGTTCATGGGCATGTTTGCGTGAGTGGTGCCAGGTGCCAGGCAGCACAGCCCCTCACTCCTCAGCTGCGGACAGACAGCGCCTGCAGCCTGACTGGTAGGAAAAGTGGGGGGGGGGCACTGTGAAGCCGGCAGCCCCTCACCAGCTGGCCACAGTCAGAACTTCAGGGACCATTTTTGCAGTCTGTCACATCAGACCTCATACAGCTGGCTCTGGTCTTCTGCCCTGGCATGTGCAGGTGAGTGTCCTGCCTCCCTGCTCACCTGCCTTCCTGTCCCTCATCCAGGTGCCTAGCAGCTGGAGCAGACTCTAACTAAGGTGTCTTCTGCCAGTGAGGCCCTAACACGACGTGCTGTTTGTTCATGCGAATAACACATGCAGCAGCCACATCACCAGCCTGGCAGGGCTTCTCCCTCGCAGGAGTGCTCAGTCTCTGAGGGCCAGTCTTTCTTCGTGCCATAGGCATGCCCACTTCTCATAGTCCTTTGTGTGGTAATTTGGGAAGCTCTCGACTTCAAACAGGTGAACTTCTAAGGGGCTCTTTTGACTCATTTGTTGCTAGGTTCAAAGTGATTACGCAGGCTCTAAGCTCACAGTCCCCTGCTGCAGTTCAAGGAGTGTAAGTAGGCTCTTTGGCTCCCTCGCCAGTGGTGCCCTTGCTGTGTGTGTTCTGTGGAGCGCTCTTTTCTGAAGTGAGGTGCTTTGTCTGCAGGGGAGTCTCTGGAGGCCAGAGGCCTCTTCATGGTTTCTTTGTGGCCCCGCGGAGCCCCTGAGTGGTCCCTGATGTCCAGGTTCACTCCCGGCCCGGAACTCACCCGAGCCACATTTCCACGCCTGGCAGTGCTTATTGTCCCACACATCCCCAATGCAAGGGTTCCGGAGTCGCTCTCTTTGTCCCTGGCTCATCCTTGCTGCTTGGAGCTCATCCTGGCCCTGGAAGGGTCTACTAGACCTTCCCGCTCTGAGAGGAGTGGCGGGTGACCGAGGGGAGGAGAGAAAACAAGAAGAGCTTTCCACTCCCAGCTGTTCCCGTGGGCCCTTTGTTTCTGTCAGAGTCGCGTTAGCACTGGAGCTACACTGACTTTACAAAGTCAGACAACAGAATGGCGCTAAAACAGTGCTTTTAAAACACTTCAGAAAGATGTCTCCAATGCAGCAGCTCGCACACCCGTAGACAGTGACCATGAAGGCGCCCACCCAGGGGAGCCTTCCCTGTTCTCAGCGTGCTCTCTGGTCCTGCCTACAGCTGAGATGTGCAGGTTCAAGGCTGCGGCTCTAGGTTCGGGTCCTGCTGTCTTCCCTGCTAGACCATGGACCTTCTAGAAAGCACCGTCCCACCTTGTTGGACATCTACCCAGGATGTCAGTGCAGGCAGCTGTTTGATGAATGAATTCACTGTCTCAAGCAGAGTACGCAGCAAGTGCCTGACGAAGAAAGGACAGCAGCAGCAGCTGCACGACCCCCAGGCTTCCACTGCTAACGTAGCCCTTGTTTTGACCATTTTTCATTTAAAAAAAAAAAGTCATACTGTGCTCCTTGGTGCCTGGTGTCTTGTATTGGGTCATGTGACTTACTCTGTGCCATTGTAGATTGCACACTCATGTTATTAGTGACTTTTAATCCTGTTTCTTTATTGTTTTCCAATTTTTCTGTAATGAATATATATATATTGAATATATATATAATGAATATATATATTGGTTTTTCAAGACAGGGTTTCTCTGTGGCTTTGGAGCCTGTCCTGGAACTAGGTCTTGTAGACCAGGCTGGCCTTGAACTCACAGAGATCCGCCTGCCTCTGCCTCCCGAGTGCTGGGATTAAAGGCGTGCGCCACCACCGCCCAGAATGTGTATTTTATAGTTGAAGAAATTTACTATTTGTGGGATTGTTTTATTGGTTGTGTTTATTTTGTGTGCTTGTAACTGAACCTAGGGCTTCAGGGACAGACGTGTGTGCTACCACCCAGTTATATCCCCAGCCCAGAACTGTCTCTTAAAGGAGACAAAGGCAAGTTTGTGCATGCGTGGACTCAGTTGCCAGTTAGACTAGACCATGGGCCATAGGAAAGGGAATCGAGAAAAGAAGTTGGGGCTATACCAAAACAGATGTGCTAGGGACAGAAGGAAAGGATTCTCTCGGGAGTTTAGTCTGCCATGGGCTTATTCCTTTGATCCCCAGATTCTCATTCCTGGGTCCATTAAATACAATGTTATCCAAGTAAACTGATTGAGGATTAACTTCAGGTGAGTCTGTGAGCTAACCTGCCCTCAGTGTTCCACAGGTGCTGGAGGGGAGGGTGACTCACTAGGACTTGAATGATTGTAGTTCCTCAGAGTCTTGTCATGAGGTCCAACAAACACACATACACACACGCACACACCACACATGCATACACACACGCACACCACCCAAGATGTCACACACACCACACATGCATACACACACGCACACCACCCAAGATGTTACACACACACACATCACCCAAGATGTCACACACGCACACACCACCCAAGATGTCACACACACACATGCATACACACACACACACATCACCCAAGATGTCACACACGCACACACACACCACCCAAGATGTGAGGAGCTGAGGTTTGGGAAGTGATCAGGTTGTGAAGGCGGATCCCTTATGTTCTTACAGGAGTTAACTATTCCTCTACTGCGGAGGACACAGCACAGGGGGACACTGTGAGCCAGAAAGTGAGCGCCTCCCTGACCCCCAGTCATAGGCCTCTGTGGTGGTGTGACATCATGAAAGTGTGACTTTCTGTTGTTTATAAACCAGCAGCCATAGTGTGTGTGTTTGTTCCCATAGGAGTACTAAGGGACTAAAACAATTCATGTTCCATTGGCACAGCGCCCTCTGTGGATGAGGGTGAGGATAGGTGCCATCTGGAAGTGAAACCATGTGATTCCAAGGTCTGCATTTGAAGTAGACCCAAAGATTTATGACAGGCAGCCTCTGGGAGCTCCCCTGGTGTGGGAATCAGGGGCAGCCAAGACAACCTGGTGGCAGGAGGGCTCTGCTGAGCATCACCCAGGTTTGTTCCGTCTTCTTTAGGCTGTGTTTAAACTACTTCCTCCCGATGGTACGGTAGGGAAGGTGAGCAACAGATAAGGAGCTGGAGGAGGAGAAAGCCCGCGGTCTAGTGGCCAAGCCCTGCAGACTGCGGAGCCTGCCCCTGCTGGAGGAAGCCTGAGTGAAGATGTGGTGTGCTGGAGTGACGCGGGAAGAGAGGCCTGATGTCTGCAAGACAGGGACATGCTCCCTACCTTCTACCATCGTGCTCCTGAGGACAGTGTCCTACTGGAAGACATAGGATGGTCCTTGAAGCCCCCACTTTCCTAGTTAAATCCATGTGTGTGGAAATCATGGCTTCTCTCTGGACAGTACTGACTTCTTGAGACCTTTGGATGGGCCACCTCTGTATCCTGAGCTAGGCTGCCTCTGCGGGATAGTGCAGGAGAGCTGAGGGACGACGGGTCCTAGCTGTGTGGAGTTGATGCTGGTGGATGGGCAGTGCTGTGGTAGCCCATCGCAGGCCCTCACAGTGCCTCTGAGTGCTGGGAAGTGGGTGTGCAAGGAAAGCCCATCCATCTCCAGCTGTTGCCTTAGGATGCGGGGCGAGGCCTCTGAGCAGTTCTAGGAGCACAGAGGGAAGGAGGCTAAGTCAGCCTGGGGAAGTTCAGAGTGCACTCAAGCTGGGAGAGTCTCAGAGGCAGAGCAGCAGGGTGCAGCACAGGCTGTACTCTGAGATCCTGCTCTGTGGAAAACTAGGTGACTGTTGTCTGCTGGTTCTGTGTGCCTGGGGGCCTGGGAAAGTGGCAGGCGCGGGGTGAGGAGCACTGTTCCAGCCCCGGGTGAAGGGCGGCAGCGAGCTTATTGATGAAAACACAGGGCATTGTTTTTCCTGGCATTGTTCTCAACTAAAATTTCTGCGTATTTGTTTTACCCTGAGAAATGTTGAGATCAAACTAGAATTAACGTGGCTTGGGAGCATTGTTCGGTGATCCGTGCAGTCTGTCAGTCTTAGCTTATTTGTCTCGTGGTAAGGATGTTTGTATTTACCCGGCACACAGTCAGGGCGCCTGTCGTGGTGAGGAAGCTGTTCTGTGGTAGTTGGTTTGACAACGAGAAGGACCTCTGCAGCTTCGGAAGCTTACTTTTAACAAAAGCTGAGCTTTCCACAGAGGCGAGGCTGAGCTGGACAGTGTGGCCCCCACAGGGACTCCGTCACAGTAGGCTGAGCTGGGACAAGGTGGTGGCTCTTCTCTGTACTTGCCAACCTGGACTACATAGCATGTTGGTGTCCAGCCTGGGCTACAAAGTTAAGACCCTGTCCCCCAAAAAGAGGGCTTGGGCTGGGTGTACCGCCCAGTGGTAGAATATTTGCTCAGGCGCCGTGTGGGAGGCCATAGTCAGCTCCGTAAAGAAAGTGGTTAAATACTTGTCACTTAGAAGACAGCGCACACCAAAGACCAGAGTCCTTAGAGAAATGGAATGTCAGGTAGTGGTGTGGGGGTGAATGTGCTGGGAAGCTGGGAAAAGGCTACTACCACAGCCTGAGGACGTGGTGAGGCTGGTCCGGGATGTGAGGTTTCTCCAGTCTCATCCCTGAGGACGTGGTGAGGCTGGTCCGGGATGTGAGCTTTCTTTCTCCAGTCCCAGCTCCAGCACTTATTGCTGACAGTCTTGATACGTCCCTTTTACTTTCTGAGCTTACTTCCCTAACTCTAAGTGCCGGTCTGATTGTCAGCCAGGATAATTAAGAATCAAATTAGGTCTGTACACAGAACTGGATGGGTGGAGTGACATTGGGAGGGGGTGCAGTAGTCATGAGTTTGGGGTGATGGTGTGGCCAGGCCCAGGTGTGGCGGTCGTATGTTTGGGATGATGGTGTGGCCAGGCCCAGGTGTGATGGTCGTATGTTTGGGATGATGGTGTGGCCAGGCCCAGGTGTGATGGTCGTATGTTTGGGATGATGGTGTGGCCAGGCCCAGGTGTGGTGGTCGTATGTTTGGGATGATGGTGTGGCCAGGCCCAGGTGTGGAGGTCGTATGTTAGGGATGATGGTGTGGCCAGGCCCAGGTGTGGAGGTCGTATGTTAGGGATGATGGTGTGGCCAGGCCCAGGTGTGGCGGTCGTATGTTTGGCCCTAAGGAGTGTAGGCTTTGTTCCAAGTCAGGATTTTATGAACAAATCTTCCACTGGTTTTCTAGGCCCAGGCTGCCTGTCTGCATTTCCTCCCCTGCTGTGGGGGACACACGTTGGATGTGCTGTCCTCCTGGTGGTGCCCACCTGGAGACCCCTGGCTTTGCAGCGAGGACAGGAGAGCTATGGTCCCAGAGCATTGGGCTGCTTCCTTCTTGTTTCTCCTCCTGAGTTGGCTTTCCTCACTTAGGTCGTTCAGAAAGTCAGCTAGCCACATCGTGTCTACGCCTGATTTAGTTCCTAACGTTCAGTGCTGATAAACGGAGGTAGTTCCATAGTGGAAGTGAGCAGGCCACAGTGAATGTTGGAGGCAAGATTAATAGACTTTTTCTTTATGGCCTGCGTATCAGGGTCCTTGGGTTGAGTCCTTCCTCAGAGCCTTTCACATCAGGGATTCTCAGTTCCTACCAGTGAGCAGGCTGAGCAACCCTGTTCCTTGGCTTGGTGAGATGTTTGCATTCCTGCTGGGCTTCATCTGAGTGTTCCCAAAGGGCTTCAGTTGTGGGCTACACCCCTGTCAACTGCATAGAGAGCAGCTGCCTGGCTTCTGCTGCCGTCTTGTTATTTCTCTTCCCTCCGTGCTAGCAAAGCCTAAATTTGTCTCGCTCAGCTGATCACTTGATTTTATTTTCTGGAAAAATTGGCCCAGATCTCTGCAGTTCGTATCAGTGACCTTTTTGTTTTGCAGATTGCTCTCTCACTGAATGCCAGCTAGAGATTAGGTTGTTGTTTTAGTTTAACTGGCAGCGTGACTTGCCAACTCAGGTTCCCCAAACTAAAATATTTGTATGACACAAAATGGACACTCTTGCTTTACAGGCATTTCCTGATCTTTCCAGGAGACCAGCTGGAAGACAGGCAGAGGGCTGACTTTAAGGTCAGGGTCACTGGCCTCTGTGAGCCCTGGGAGTCCATAGGATCCCATGACAAATGTCAATATCTAAAGTCCAAAAGTACTTCAATAAAATCAGGGCTCATCTCTGTGTAGTCTGGGAGACCCGGGAGTCCTAGGTGCAGTGGACACTGTACATGTTCTGGGACTCTGAGGAGGGATTTCATAGGGAAGGAGAGAAAGAATGTCGTCAGTTTATCATGCTGTTTAACCAAAGCACGTTAGAGAGCAGGAAAGAGAAGGGTATTATTTTCAGTTCTGGAAGGGGATCCCTAGAAAGTGACTAGAAATGCAGATTATAAACTTGGCCAGCAGTACAGATGTAGCCCAGCCGTTTCTTCAGCCTGATCAGTTGGCTGCCCTCACGGCTGGGCAGTTGAGACCCAGTAGGCTTGTCCTGTAGCGTGTGGGTGAGAAAGAAGAGACTCCAACAGCAGAGCACTGTAGCGCCTGGCCCAGCTAGAGGACAAACTAGGAAGGGAGTGGATGCTGCCCTCTGACAGGGAGAAGAGTCTTAAGGGCGCAGAGAGGAGGGCCATCGTGTCACATCATGTCACCTAAGATAAAGGCTTGAAGCTGCGAGGAGCCAATACGACTGCACTTCCCAGGAGCACTGCAGTGTGTGGGTGATGGAGGCTTTGTACCTTTTAAATTCATTTTTTTTTTTTTTTTGGTTTTTTGAGACAGGGTTTCTCTGTGGCTTTGGAGCCTGTCCTGGAACTAGCTCTTGTAGACCAGGCTGGCCTCGAACTCACAGAGATCCGCCTGCCTCTGCCTCCCGAGTGCTGGGATTAAAGGCGTGCGCCACCACTGCCCAGCTGATTTTTTTTTTTTTTTTTTTTAGTTTTGAGATAGAGTGTGTGCATGTGTATGTGCGTGCCTGTGTGTGTGCATGCATGCACAGGTGCTCAAGGACACCAGAAGAAGGTATGTGAACCCTGGAGCTGGAGTTAGAGGTGTTTGTGGTTTGTGAGTAGCCAAACTTAGGTGCTGGGCTCTGAGCTTTGACCCTTGTGGCGGAGTGGTGTCTGTGACCACTGAGTCATCTCTCCAGCCCCAGATACTTCTTCTTTTTTTTTTTTCCAATAAATGGTCATTCTATTTATAATACCATATGAACACTTATAGTTTAAATCACAACAACTTCTGTAAAACCAGACCCACAATAATTTGTCCAAGCCCACAGTGATAGGCAGAGGTGGGTTTGAATCGGGACTCTGACTCAAGGGTAGTTCAGTCCTCAGCCTCTCAGCTGCAGAGGCTGGGCTGTGTGAGCGATGGGGACGAGTGGACAGCAGGTGGGGGTCTTGGTTAATCATCGCATCATCGCGGGAGTGGGAGGAAACAGGGTGGTAGAGAGGTTTTAGTTGGGAAGCAGAGGAATTAGGAAAGTTCTCTTAGGAAAGGTGGCCCTTTGGCAAAGGTTCACAGAGGTAAAGCAAGGTGGTACATTAAGAAATTTAGGTGTGAAATCTGGAATTCCAAACTCAGATAGTTTGTATTTTCATCAGGTTTTCTGAGATAGAATGTGGAGGACCGCCCAGCAGGATTGTGTGGACAAGGGTCTTGACCCCACTGGGCTCCTTCACCTGGAATCACAGGCCCTCTTCAGAGCGGGAGCCAAGGCCCTTCCAGGCTCTGTGAAGATGTGCAGCCGTAGGATGGCCGTTCTCTCCAGTTAGCAGAACGTGTAATTTAAGAAGTAAATGCTGTGACTAACTGCGGAGTGACGGTGAAGCCCTTGCCATCCCCACCACCCCTCACCCCACCCCAGCCTTCTTCAGATGGAGGCAGCAGGGAGCCCCAGACCCCACCCTGCCGCCCAGCCTTTAAAGCAGACAAGTCAGGACTTTAAATAAGTATGAATTCCACAAAGAAGGTTGGTTTTTCAGTCATGCTTTTAGGTTTGTTGACTTAAATCCTAGGAAAGCACTGAGTGATGAGACCGGCTATGCCAGGTTCTGCTGGGCCTTTGGTGTTAGGCCTTCAGCTCTGCCGGTTAACGTGTGGAGCTGCTTTTTAAGCAGCACAGTCATAACTGAGCACCCAGTGGGAAACCTGCTGTGAGGGTCAGTCTGGAGCGAGGAGGAGGAGAGGAAAGGTGGTTCCGGGTCCAGCCTGCTGTTCTTCATCCTAGACGCTAACTTACACACTTCCGCTTATGTCTGCTTTTGAGTTGAGGTGCAGTGAGGCAGGCCTGCTGCAAGACTCCTTGTGAATCAGTCCCTGGCGCAGAGGCTAATGCTCAGGGTCCTGAATGCTCCCTCCTGCTGCTGCCAGCACCGTCTGGAGCATCATTGTTTTAGAGGCGCGATTTTCAAAGCCATCGTCCTGTTATCTAAGCTTGTGGCTGTGTCTCCTGGATATGACTTGTGATGTGTGTGGGCAGCATGTATCCTGATTTCAAGGATATGCACTAAAAATCTTTGTAAGCATCCATAATGATCCTGAGGTGAGGTAATACTGCTTTTTTTAATGTAGGATTTTGTTGGTTATTTGGGCGTTTCACATAACCCACCCTGATCACTCTCTTCCCAGTCTCCCCAGTTCTACCCCACCCTGTGACCTCCCTAGAAGAAAAGAAAAAAGCAAAAAACAAATCCAATTTGTGTTGTCATACACTCACTGGAGCATGGCCAACCCACGGCTTGCTCCTTAAAGAAAACCAAGTCCTCTTCTTTAGCACCTGACCCCCACCAGAAGCCAACGATTGTGAAGACTGCACCTCCGCACCCCCAGCATGGTTCTTAAGAGTTCTCTTCAATGGCTTCCTGTCTGGCTGTTTTCTTTTTTGGTGGTGGTGGCGGGTGAGGGGGAGTTGTCTCAGAATCTGTGCAGCCCTGCCTGTCCTGGAATTCACTGTGTAGACCAGGCTGGCTGTGAACTCACTGTGTAGACCAGGCTGGCTGTGAACTCACTATGTAGACCAGGCTGGCTGTGAACTCACTGTGTAGACCAGGCTGGCTGTGAACTCACTACGTAGACCAGGCTGGCTGTGAACTCACTGTGTAGACCAGGCTGGCCTGGAATTCACTGGGTAGACCAGGCTGGCTGTGAAGTCACCTGTCTCTGCCTCCTGAGTGCTGTAACACCTTGCAGAACACTTAAAAAAAAAATGTTTCCTGGCAAACACCTTTTATTGTGGAGTTGAAAGTGGCAGGCACTGCTCTGTGCAGTCTACTGTTGTGGAGGAGGAAGAGCCATCTTCGAAATCACAAGCTGGGGAGTATGGTGTCTGTGTCTTTTCCACTGTGGAGTAACAGTGGAGAAAGCAAGAGAAACAGTTTGGGATGAAACTGGATGTGCGGTCATGACTTTTCTGTGGCCGTGGCATGGAGGCAGGACAAGAGCTGGCCAAGCGTATTCTCATCCATACCGTGGGAGAAAGAGCTGGGACGGGGAAAAGGCCACAGACCCTCAAATCTACCCCCAGTGATGTACTTCTCTGGCAAAGGGTGTGCCCCCAAAGAGTGCCACCAACTGGGCCCCAGGTTTTCAAATCCTTGAACTGATGGACAGCATCTTATACTCAGTCCATAGTGGAGCTATCGGTAATAATGGGGGTTACGATCTCCTTAGCAGCTGGAGACAACCTTCTAAGCACAAAGGAAAGAAGACTAAATGTAAGCAACCAGAGTCAGGTTAAAAGCAGCAGTTGTGGGAGTGGCCACCCTCCTCTGGCAGCTGTGGAACTTAGCGGGGTAGAATCAGTCTGGAGAGAAAGGGCGGGAGAGCCTCCCTTGCAGTGCTGAGTGGTCAGGAGTGTAGCTAAAGTTGACAGTGCTGCTACTTCAGAACAGGCTGTGTACCCAGGAGGCTTGGCTCTCAGGAACATAACCACTCTGCCTGTTCTCACCAAGAACAGGGAAATCCTGTCGCAGGTCATTTCATGACATAGTAGACGAGCTAATGTGCAGCTCTGTGCTCTGCCATTTGTCACACAGAAGGAGCTCTAACCGCTCTCTTTTGAGCCTGGAGACAAACTGGCTCACAACATTGTAGATGCCATCTTACGCTTTCAGTCAGAGCTGAGAGTACAGCAAAACTGAGCCCTAACAGTTGGGTGCTGTAACTCCAGAAAGGACCCGATGACCTGCCTTCAGGCACTGTGACAGGAGACGGTTAGGCTTCAGAAACAGGTCACATTCAAGTCCTTGACCTAAATGGCATTAAAACCTAAACACATTCATCTCTGTGAGCCGATGGCTTCATTGTGTAAGCTTCTCTTTGATGGGGAATTGGGCAGCGATTGAAGATTAGCATGCACCATCAGCCAGTTTAGGAAATTAGTTCATTGTTTAGAACATGCTGAAACATGCCAACATCCTAGAGTAGTTTTGTGTTCACCAGTGGAGTGTCTTTTCTCCTACATTTATGTTTGTCCCTGAAAGTGCACTGGAGTCCCCGATAGCGCCATCGGTGCAGGGCTGGTGGTGAGAGCCGGGACCTTGCTCATTCGTGCTGGGCAGGCTCCTTCCACTGAATACTCCCAATCCTCGACTCTCTCTTTTCTGCAAGAAACTCACTTGTGTTATTTTAGAGTAAACCCTTCTCAATGTTTGACATACTCTTCCTGCATTTTAAAGTTCATTTTCTTAGACTATTTGTGTAGGGGAGACCTAACTGGAAAAGTTTCAGATGTCCATTTTAGAGACTTTGGTGAGCCATCTTGGGGTTTTTCTCCTGGGAGCAGCATTGTGAACAGATGGTTCATCCACACAGTGACGTGGGGCAATCAAGTGTGCGCCAAGCAGAGGTTAACAGCAATCTCTGGCATTTAGGAGAGTGTCCAGGGTGGCTGGGAGTGCTGTCTCTACCAGTATTCGGGATTCGCTTGTGGTAGTATGAAAACACAGTGTAGCAAGGAACCTTTCTCTTCTCATTAGAATTTTTCTTTTGATTTGAGAAGTAGTCCCACCCACAGCAACTTTCCCTCTTTATAGGGAAGAATTGAAACCCTTCTCCCACCACATACACACACATATGCACACTTCAGGAAATAGTATATCAGGTTCCTGTGTTGTCAGAGCCCTCTTCCTGACTTCCTCTGGTCATAAGTGTTTGAGTTGTCCAGATTCTGTGTGGGGTGTGGGGCTGGTGAGGATAAGGGCTCCATGCTGTAGAAGAGGGGTGGGTGGAAGCCAGAACCCAGGGCAGGGTGAAGCCTGTGCAGAGAACCCTTGTATGCTCAGAGAAGCTGCCTCCTGCCCTCACCTGTGAGGTCACCTTTGTCATCTACATCATTCAGAACACATTCCTCCCCTGTGTAGTTTTATTCTTTGGGGGCCGCCACCCAGCTCCATGTGTGCAGACTGATTCCTAACCTGTAAATGCCCAGCCTTAACATGGCATGTTTCTAGCCAACTTTTCTAACTTAAATTATCCCATTTCTCTTCTGACTTTTTATCTTCTCTGGACTTTTTATCTTTCTTTATTCTTAATATCTTTCTTCCCTTCTTACTCCATGACTGGCTGGGTGGCTGGCCTCTGGCATCTTCTCTCCTTTCCTTGCACCTCCATCTTCTCTCAAGCCTAGATTTCTTCTCCTGTTCAATCCTCTCTGTATGCCAGCCCTGCCTGTCCTTTCTCTCCTGCCTAGCTATTGGTTTTTCAGCTCTTTAGCTGACCAATCAGGTGTTTTAGGCAGGCAAAGTAACAAAGCTTCACAGAGTTGAACAAATGCAGCCCTAAAGGAATAAAACATATCTTTGCATCATTAAACGAATATTCTACAGCATAAACGGATGGACCACATCTCCAGGTAATATTCCACAGCACCTTTGGATACCTTGAGGACCCTGCCTCCATCATAGCTGTGGGAGGGCTATCTCCGCAGCACTAGCCTGATTCCTCACCCGTTCTTCACCTTTCTCTGTCTTCTTCCATTCCCATTTGCTCTCAAAACGCAGGGCCAGCCATGTGGTGGTTTTTTGTTTGTTTGTTTGGTTGGTTGGTTTTGTTTTTATATACCCTCTGGGCCATGGGTATTATGTGATTCTACTCCCAGGGCTCACCTTTTTACATTTAGCCCTTTATGTCCCATTATTGTACCAGGCGTGTGTTCTGTAATAAAGTTTCTACTCGTGTAGCTATGTTTGCTTTTCAACCTCTATATGTTTGTTGGTATATGTTCCCTCCCTCAAATTGGGATCCTAAATCTTCAACAGAATTTGGGTGAACTGGTCTAGCCTGAAGCTGGTCTTGTGAAAGCACGGTGGGGTCGGATATTGAAATGTAGCCGGGGGAAGGAGACCCTGGCCAAATAATGACCCACAGCTGAGCTGCTGAGCTTTGTGAAGTGTATTTCAGAGGTGGGTGGGCTGCTTAGGATGGTTGATCACCTTCTGTTCTTAGCTTCTGGTGTGCTGCTCTCTGATAGCCTGTGTGTTTAGTAGATTGTGAGACTGTTGGGGTGAAGTTCGGTTCTTTATGGGGTGTAGACCAGTGAGTGTTTCAGGACAGAGGGAAAAGGTATTGTGGACTGCAGGCATTTCCTGAGAGCAGCATAGGATAGGAGAGGTAGCCTGTGGAAACACAGTGAATTGCCCTCAGAGTGTGGACTGTCTGAACTGGACAGAGTGCTGCCTGGGGCTTGTTTGCTGAGTGCTCACTGGCTTTTGTACTAGTGGCTGTGAGTGCCTGAGCTGCCAATCATCCATCCTGCTCATGTGATAGCAGCATTAGTAGTTGGGAGAAGTTCCAGTTTATGACCACATATAAGGAGGGACATGTTAATGTCGTCATCTGTTGACTAGCAAACATTCCTTTACACATTTTCTCTAGATCAGTGGTTCTCAGCCTGCCTAATGCTGTGACCCTTTAAAACAGTTCCTGATGGTAAAGATATTGGGTGCTTAAAAGAAATCTCACACTGGCTCAGAACTGAGAGATAGACAGTTATTTATTTAGGGGGAAAACTACAAACCAGGATTCTCTGCTTGAGTGGTGGATGGAGATGAGATCCAAAACAATCCGAACTAGCCAAATGGGAGCCAGGGGGAGGAGAGAAGGGGCTGGACACACTTCCACTTCCACTTTCCCATCCGGGTAAATAGTCTATGAGGCCACGCCCCAGCAGGCGGGTAGTTACTAGCTGTAAACCTTCCTGCAGCACCTCCCCCTTTTGTTTAAATAAGAAGAGTTCTAAGCCTAATACAAAATTGTATACAATAAGAACAAATATCCTGTTCTAAATAGTTTGAGTCTTGTATAATGAATAACTTGGCCAAGACATGAGAGAAAAGTAACTACACTTATTTAGTCTTCAACCCCGTTGAAGATCTGAGAAGGAAAATAATGTTACTTGAGTGAGTAAGAAGTGCAATCAAGCAACTTCCAAAACGTGCAACAAATGACAGAGACAACTGGCTACCTGGACAATCACCCAAGTCTCATTTACAACATTGAGGCAACAAACTTTGGCTAAGGCCTAGAATAACTGACAGACTATTTTCAAATGCAAGAAATTTTTTAAAACCGTCTTACCCTGTTTCGGCAAGATTTGACAGTCCTGCTTATCCATTTCCGGATACTATGTATTTTGTCAGTAGAGGAATGGGCAGTTCCTTGCCCAAAGGCCGGTTTTGCCAATAAGAAAACAAGCTCCAAGTGGAGTGTCTGTTGCTCAACATTCTCTCAGGAATAGATCAGTGTTGCCAGGAGCAATCGTGTCTCACTTCAACAGAACTCCAAGGTATTTAAATGCCATTTTCCACAGCTCTTTGAAGTGGTTGAAGATTATCTATCTATGCAGAATATAATTTCTATGTATCTAAAGAACCTGATTAGTCTAACTATAAGTATGACAAACATAGATGACTATTGATCTATAATTCTTAATACCTATCTAACTTAAAGACTAAGACAATAAACAACTGTGCAATAAATGAGGACAATGACCTCCAAATGTAAACAATGTATAAGTATCTTGATCAGAGGTAGAAATGTACACTGCAATATGGTAAATATATATATGTATCAATACATAATGTTCAAACAGAGGTAGAAGCATGCATGCATGCAATATTCAAGATAATTTAACTTTGTATCAAAATACAAGAATCTATACCAATGTAATTGTCTATAAATAATAACTCACAAATACCAGTGTGTTATCCTATTCTCCAATTTTCCCTCTTTCTTTCTTTCTTTCTTTTTTTTTTTTTTTTGCAGCAGTTCCTGATGTTGTGGAGACCCCAACCATAAAATTATTTTAATTGCTACTTCATAACTGTAATTTTGCTACTGTTATGAATCATAATGTAGATATCTGTGTTTTCTGGGGTCTTAGGTGACCTCTGTGAAAGGGTGGTTCTACCCCAGAGGAGTAGCGACCCACAGGGTGAGACGCTGCTTTAGATAGTGGTGATGTCTCACAAGTTTGCACAGAAAGAAATCCATGCTCTAGTCTTTATAGTGGCTGCCCTACTTTAAATAAGGCAAGAATTTATCAATTTGTTATTATGTAATTGTTTTCATTGTTATCATGGCCTATTGATGGTGACGTTTTAACCGTAAGAGTAGCACACAGTGGGTTTTTCCACAGCAAGTCCACCTTGTTCTTTCTAGAGCCCTTTGTTGTCTTAGCCTTTCCTGTGGGTATGGGAAGCAGAGGATACCTTTCTCACTATTGCTTTCAGCAGAACTGAACTGCATAGGAAGTGTGTATCTGTGAATTTGATGTCAGAGAAAAGAAACAAAACCACCTGGTGTGTTCCTGTCCTTTATCTTTATGAGAACCCCCAAAGTTAGGAATATTTCAGATTTGTACGGTATTTATGATTTTATTCTATTTTGTGGGTATAGGAGTATATCATTTATGAAAAAGCAAGCTGATACATTTTTGTTTTATTTGTTTTTATTTATTCATATTTGAAAATTTCATAGACGAACGAGTACTAAACTTACATCATTCCTATTCCACTCACTCCCCTCAGCTCCTGCCTTGTCCCCCAAGCTCTGATCTCTTATTCTTAATTATTATTGACACACACACACACACACACGCATACTGCTGAGTCCCTTTGCTATGTGTTGCTCATATGTATATGTTTTGGGGCTGACCAGTTGAAATTGAAGATCTATTATGGGAGAGAGGAAGTAAAAGGAGGGGGAAGGAGGAGAGGGGGAGGAGAGAGGTCACAGCAGATGCCCTGGTCTTCTGGCTTTAGAGTCTTTGTACCCCCACTTCTGTGATGTTCCCTGAGCCCTGAGTAGGTTGTGGTGTAGATGTGTCATCTGCACTGGGCTGGGCACCCCATGGTCATGTGTTCTCTGCATTTTAACTATGTGTGGATCTCTGATAGTTTTTGTCTGTTACAAAGAAGCCCTTTTGTGAGGGTGAGAACTGTACTAATTTGTAGGTATGAGGATAATTATTTCTAGGGGTGGCAAGAAGACATCTTATTTGCCTGCTGGGGAGTGAGGTGCATTTGCCCACAGCAGAGAATTGGTGGGGCTTGGACATGGGGTGCCAACATGAGTGGAGCTAGAGGCAGGGAAGCTGACTGGTGGGAGGCTGGCTCATGTTCTGTGGTGGCTCCAGGAAAGGAGGTGAGAAGGAGCTTAGACAGTCTCCTGACACAGAGGGAATCATGGGGAACTGATGTGCTGCAAGGATTTGATCTTTGTGTCTTCATCTGTGAAGTGAAGGATGAAGGGGGAGGTAAGGAGGGGTGGAGAAGGTGAGTGGGGAGTCTACTCATGGATAGTAGATCCAGGGAGCTCCCGACCTGTGGCTGCTCCTTAAATAGTCTCTTCCTGCTTGGTTTTCATTGGCTGCCTGGTTCTCTTTCCAGCTGGTTGACCTTCTCTGCACTTTGCATCTGGTCACTCCATCCCCAGACGTGTCAGGATCTCCTGGAGGAGCACTAGGCAGACCTAGTTGGAGCCTAAGGCTTTCCTCTAACGGCTGGCATCATACGTGAAGGGGAATCCGACGATGCTTTATGGTCTACTGCTTGTCTTTAAACATTGTAAACAGGCAGCCATACACCTTTGCATTGCAGTGATAACAGTGTTTAAAACATAATCGAGCTGGTGGGATGGCTCAGTGGGTGAAGGTGCCACCAAGCCTGAGAACCAGTTTAGTCCCTGAGACCCACATTTTACATGGAGCGAATTCCTGTTGTCCTGTGACCTCCATCGCCCTCCATGGCATGTGTGTACACCCAGGCACACACACACACACACACACGTGTGCATGCGGAGTAAAGACATCTGTGAAACAATTAGGAAGCTGTAGTCAGGACTGGCTTCTGGAGCCAGCAGCCGTGGGCTGGAACCGGCTGTAGGAAGGCACCTGTGGACTCAGGCTGCTGTCCCCCGTTGTTGAAACACACACATTTTATTCCCAGTTTTGTATCTCACTTGAGGTCCACCATTTTTTCTTACTGTGTGTTGTAAATGGGGGAGAGGTGTGGGTTGTGTTTCCAGAGCCTGGCTCCCAAGCGCCCAGCTGCTGGCCCGCTCAGCCACTGGTTGCTTGCTTATGCCCGAAATAACCACATGAGACCTGTATTAATTTAAATACTGCCTTGCCCATTATCTCTAGCCTCTTCCTGGCTAGCCCTCACCTCATAAACTAACCCATTATAAAAGTCTGTATGTCACCACGAAGTGGGTGACTTACCGGATGGATCTACGTACATCCATCTGCGGCGGGAGCTTCATGGCGACTGGTTCTGACCCAGTCTTCTTCCCAGCGTCCTCTTTTCTTTTCCCCGTCTATCTAAGTCCTGCCCTATCAAATGGCCCAGGCAGCCTTCTTTATTTAACCAATCAAAGCACAGAAATAAGGATGGACCCTCCTACAACTGTGTTACTCCTTCCTGCTATTTCATGTCATTTCATGACTAAGACTTTAGGAATTAAGGTTTTGTGGGGGTGGGGTTCTCTTTTATTCATAAGGAAAGTAGTTTGTGTCTGAGTATATTTTGAAAATGGTGAAAATGGCTGACAGTAGCTGGCCTTGCTCTAAACTTTCTATAAATAGATGCAGAACCTTCTGGAGGGCAGAGTGTGAACGTGGCAGACGCGAATTGCGTCAGTTCCGTCCTGCAGCCAAGATTTCTTAGACTCCTTCAAGCTTCGCATTCTTCCAGCATTAGGCAACAGAGTGGTTGGAGGAAATGCGGCCAGGCTGCCTGCCTCGGGAGCCAGTGCACCAGGGACAAGTGTGGCCTGACTTTGGTTTTATTCTCTAGACCCCTTCCACCCCGCCCAGGCCTTTTCCTCAACATCTTTGGCCTTTGTTTTAGGCAATTTTCCAAATGCCTGGCTGGTAAGCAGGTGCTGCGTTGTCGCAGGGAGCCTTGGGCAGTAGAAAGTGGGAGAGAACCTTTCCTGGAACTCTCTAGGCCATTAAGCGGTCTTTAAAGAAACAACTGAATTCCTTTCCAGTAACACAAAGTGTTAGGTGAAACTCCACAGAAACCTCCCACCCAACACTGCGGGCCGTGGGGCAGAGGGCTGCAGAGGGCTGAGTGGGGAGCGAGCTGACGGGAGATTGTTCTCGGGAAGCTGCTGTGTCTGTCCCTGCTTTTTTAGGACTGCAAGGTAAAATAGGGAAATCGTGATTTTTAAGATAGATGTTGGCCATCACGCTAAGAACACTGCGTATGTTTTCAGGTGCCTGTGGCAACCACTCAGGATAGCAGCATGGTGTTCTGCCGTCTCTCACACTGCCTCACGCTGGCCGGCCCTGCTCGAACCCTGCAGGGAGGTGAGTCAGAGCGCTGCTGCCCTGCATGAGCATCCTAGAAGCCGAGCGCCCAGGACAGTTACTTTGAAACCCCTTTTAGAGTTTGGGGAGACATTTATAGTTCTGCTCACTGGTGATTCCGGGACTGTCCTTTACAGCGTGTCTATTTAAAGAGCTCCAGTGACTGTCCGAATGCTGACAGGTGCATGTCCTAACAAGTCCAGCTCTGAGGTCCTGCTCTGCCTGCTCTTCCTCTGCTACTTCTGAAAGCAGAGGTGTCTACACAGAGCGCGGCTAGGAAGGCTCTGTGGCTTCTCTGGGGACACCGAACTGTCCTGTGAGCTCTCACTCATCAGGGTTCCTGACCTCAAGTTTTCAAAACTGAGTTCTGTCTCAGGTTGCTCTGGGTGTGTCTGCTCCATCATCTCTTGTCTCCCAGACGTGGAAGTGACTTACTGGTCTCAGGAGGGAAAGTGGTCTGACCTTGTTTGTGGCGAGTAAACCACTCATGAGGGAACCGTGCACATTTTACAGGAGAATAAACTCTTTAAGGACACCAGCCCGCGAGCCATGGCATAAATTCCGTAGCCCTTCATTTGCAAAAGTTATGTGATTGCCTGACCCTCAGAGGTCTCCTCACATAAATTAATCCTCCACCCAAAATGTACAACCTTAAACCTTCTAGTAATTGCTCGATCACTGGAGCAACTGGGCTCCCCAATCTACAATTCCATTTCTGTACTGGCTCAGCTCTCATGCAGAACCTGCTACAGTGTTTGGACACTAGAAAAATTGTGACTGCACGCTCACATGGCTGGGTGTGCGACAGTGACACTAACAAAGCCAGTTTTTACATCCATGTAAAAACTAAAAAGCCTCTTAAGTCCTGCTCGTGTGAAGGGCAGGGACAGGGAGCACAGCCCAGCTAGTGTCCCTGTAATTAGATCAAAACTCAGAGACTAGTGTCTGCTGCTGGGTCCCGTTTCCACCACAGCTGCTCGCTGGGTAGCAGGGCTCGCCTGTTGGTTCTGTTGAGGGAACGGTACCTGAGTACCTGCTCATGCTCGGGGGCCACCTGAGTACCTGCTCATGCTCGGGGGCACGTGCACAGGTTTCGGGTTCTCTGGGCCCTGCAGGTTACAGAGGTGAGGGTTAGATGACTCACCTTGGAATTTGTTGCTAAAGAGCTTTTTGTTTTTGCTGTTTTCTTTAATTCTTGACTAAGTGCAGAGGCTCCTTTGCCTTCTGCCCTCTCTGCCCTTCTTTATAAAATGCACTTTGCCTGTTAGTAAATGAAAGTGTCACAGAGAGCTGGGGTGCAGCTGTACCAGAGCCCCCGTCCGCCTGTCTGGCAGAGGACAGACAGCCTTGCTCGCTGTGGGGAGGGTGGCCTCCCTGTGCCTTTCGGGTGCCACAGCATCCAGTTTTGATGGACAACCGAGAGCTCTGCAGTCTGACACTCATTGTGACAAACACTGTGTGTGACGCGGGCTGTTTGGGCTTCGGCGTTAATGTCCTAGTCAGAGTAGCTACCAAATAAGATTTCCTCCATAAAGACAATTTCTCAAGTCCTTTTTCTTTTAGAGGGTGATGATAGAGACTAATTTTTGCTTTATTACAGGCAACTTGTTAGGTTTATAAATTTGAAACAGTGCAAACAAACTTTGAGTCTTATATTTTCTTTTTAAAAGGAGATATATTAAGGTTTTATTTTATGTGTATTTCTGTGAATGTATCCTTGTGTACCACATGTGTACAATGCTTTTAGGGGGCAGAAGAGGATGTTTGATCCTCTGAAACTAGAATTCTAGGTGGTTGGGAGCAGCCTAACATGAGTACAGGGAACTGAACTGGGTTCCTCTGCACGAGCAGTGAGCAGTGTTCCCTCTTAACCACGAGCCATTCTCCGGCCTCTGAAGCATTTCATTTCTCTGAAAAGGCAGGTTTGGTAAGACCGGATTCATTTTACAGATTGTCTTCCTATCTGTTCTGAATAGGGCTGCAGGCCTCCTCCAGAGCCTTCTCTGATCCCTGCTGTCAGAGGTGTCCCTGAGGAGGAGAGGGTGGGACTCAGCTCCATGTCTTTCACAGCTGCCCTGCAGAGCATCTCTGCAATGAAAGACTTGGTGGTGAGGAGTGTGCCTCTGGTAATGAGAAATGGTTGGGATACTCTCAAGGTTTTATATTGTGAACGTGTGTGCATGCTTGTGTGTGTGTGTGTGTGTGTGTGTGCATGCTTGTGTGTGTGTGTGTGTCCGTACACATGCACGTATGCATATGTTCCCTTTCATGTTGCTGTTCTATGTTGCTTTGATGGAAAATATTTTATATTCTTGTTTTTGGTTTGAAGGGTTAAGCTTTGGAAGAAGTGTTTGTTGTTACCGTTTGTACTAGCAGATTTGAAAAGGCTGGAGGTGGCAGTCCATAGGAAACAGCGTGGCAGAGCAGGGCATTTTCTGCAGTTCAAGTTTCCGGGGTAACTTGTATCCAGACACACCTGACTTGGCATCCAGACCTAGAGAGTTTCCACGATAATAAATATTCTGATTGTATTCATCATCTTTCATTTCCCCAAGAAACGAGCTATTGTGACCTTTTTTTTTTATTATTATTTCTGTTTGTAGAAGACAGGGAGCATTTTGCCTGTTGTAGCATTTTGAGTAAAGCCAAAAACCTGTGTGTGTTTGAGACTGATGCTTTCTGATGATGATGTGTCACGGGGGCTCAGACTGGAGATTTCAGTGACTGTAACAATGAAATGTGAAAGAAATAAGATGTCATGGGAAATGAAGGGATCAGCGTTTCCATTTGTTAATGTGCGTGTCTAATATTAAAATCCGTTTCATGGATCACTGGGTTAGGAGTGCAGTGACTTAATGTCATCTTGTTAATGTTTTCACTTTGCATTGTGCTGTGCGGTAGTCTTGCTTAGGAACAGGTGTATGTAAGCAAAGAGAAGGGAGTTTTTACTTGTAGGGCGAGGTTAATTTGACCCTGTATTCTGAGACTGTTTCCAGGTGTCTGTACAAAGTAGGATATGGCTTCAGAGAAGAAACTTTTCTTTTGATTTTCTTCTATACTGCAATCTACAATATGGTAATTACTAGCAAGACTATTTTGAGTTAAAAGATAGATGCTTTAGAACTGAAGAGCATCGTGGCCAGTGAGATTAACCAGACTCACAAAGACTACACTTTCCTCTCCTGTGGAGTTTAGGGGAAGACAGACATGAAAGATAGATAGGTGGAGGACTCTTCCCTGGGAATGGAGAAGGGGGAAGGGCAGAGAGGACAAGAAGGGCTACAAAGAAGTGGACGTGCTCTAAGTATATTACACGCATATATGGAAATGTCACAGAGAAACCCAGTCATCAGGACAATTAATGAATCATAATTTATGAAAAGAATTCATGGCCAGGAAAATTAATTTAACTTGTATACAGAAATCCACTGCTGGGAAGATGATAAAGTCCACCATCACCTGGTGCCTAGAGGTGCTAATGCTGGTGCTTTGTGAGAAGGGCCTGTACTGAAATGTCACGCTCTACTCCGTGTGTTTGTCCAGGGTAAGGTTGACCGGATGTCCCAGATGGATGTAAATGAAGTAAATTCATTGAGGTGAGCTGCGGTGAGAGTGTGTACAGGGCCAAACATGTACACTGAGCTCCTGAGTGCAGGCTAATATGGACTTGAGTGTTTTTGTCTTGATGCTCTGATACCTGCCAGAGTCGGCAGAACCTGCTTCAGAGGGCGGCGGGGGACCCGGGGCCTCAGTGGTGTCTCTGGCATAGTCTGCCTTGTGTTACTGTAACAGCACTTTAGACTCTGCGTTCTGCGATGAAGGAAACTTCGCGGCTCACAGTTCGAGATCAAGGTGAACCCCTTCTGCTTGCATAGTGTCATGCTCACTAGGAGGAACCAGGGCAGACACAGAAGAGGGGACTGTGTGAGGGCCCACGTCTGAGACGGACAGTGGCGTGCGTCCACTCATGAGGTGGTACTCTCCTGTCCTGGTGACCTCTTAAACCCCACCCCCTTGATGCTGTCTAAATGCCAGTCGATTTCACTCCATTGAAATGAATTGAACGTATTTTGGAGGGGACACACACTAGCAATCCCTGTCTTAAACTCTGCCTCCTTCCCTGTGCCCGTTATATCCGGTGTCACTGGTGTTTAAATGTTCACGTTGCTATTGATGTGAGGAGACGGGCTTCATGGGTTACATGGACAGTTGGGACTGTAGTTTCACTTTCAAAGCCATGCTAACTTACTGTTCATTTTCTTCCCCTCCCTCTTGATTCTGCTGTTGTGATTAGCACGCCCACCGGGGCCATGCAGGAGATTCTCAGGGAATATTCTAAACCTGTGAGCTTGAACAGTACTTTATCTGTGGTGTTCCTCCTCAGCATAGCTGTTCCAGCGCTCCTTTTCCTAACTGTCTGAATGGATTAGAGGCCTTCTTTATCCTTTGGTGGGTTAGTTTTGGTCCCTGTGGGGCATAAGAACCTGGAGAGGTCACACTGTGCTGTCCTGACACAGCCTTGGACCGAGTTCCCAGCCAGGAAGAGCCCTGGCTGCTCAGCTGTAAGTGAACTACTTTTAAGTTTAAGTAAAACTTGATTTTATATCACTTGAAACAGTTTTTCGTTTTGTTTAGTTATATTCTCTAAAGGCAAAGATTGGTTACTGCAGAGTATCTTTTCTGACGCATTGGCTCCTTTTTAGTTTTCCTAAGTTCTGGGAACTTCCTCCCGAAGGCAAACAGTAGTCACTAATTTTTAAAAATTGCTTATTTAAAAAATAAAACTATAGTTCAAAGCATATAGAAAGTGCACAGTGTGAGCCAGTGCAGCGGCTCCAGGTATCTGGAAATGCAGTGTGAACAAGGTTGCCTTATTCTCTACTCTCAGGTATGCACAGAGACCCATCTCTAGTGGCTCTCAGCACAGGAGAAAGGTAGTGCAAACGGAGACTGCTCGTTCGTTCCCGACCACCCAGACCTGAGTAATCACACAAACTATGTTAATTACAACACTGTTTGGCCAATATCTCAGGCTTCCTATTAACTAGCTCTTATGCCTTAAATTAACCCATTTCTGTTCATCTTGGTATCACCGCAAGGCTGTAGCCTGCTGGTTAGGTTCTGTCATTCTTCCCCTTTGGCAGTTACATGGCGTCTCTCTGACTCCGTCTACTTTCTGTATTTCTGTCCAGATTCCCATCTGGCTTTACTCTGCCATAGGCAGAAGCAGCTTCTTTAATAACCAGTGGTAATAAAACACATTCACAGCACACAGAGGGAATCCCACATGAGCAGAGAACAGTAGTCACACTAGCCCGCCTCTCTCTTCTTTATCTCAGAGCCCGGGCAGGTCGTGCTTGCTCCTGAGAGGGTTTAGGGAAACTTGCTTTGAACCACATTCCAGCACTTGTGGTGGGTTCTCCGTGACCTTGCCAAGTCCAGAACTCTCTGTCTGTAGTGATCGCCTCGTCTTTGACGTCACTCCTTGAGGAAGGGCAGTCTTGATTGCTTCCTGACTTGACCTTCTTTCCTTCTCTCTGTCTCCTTTTCCTCCTCTCATCTTCTTTTTTATTCTTTCCTTTCAAGATGTCTCAAAATGTTCCCATTTTGTCCTTTTAGAAACTGTTGTGTCAGATGGAGTTGAGTCTGGGTGAAGTCACATTACGTGTCAGTGAATGGAGTGCCATCTTCTCACCCAACATATTGAATACAAGAATATCTATTTGTGTCATTGAAAATTAAATGATATATATGCAGTATATGACTTGGTGTGTAAACAATTTAATGAATGAAACTATTATCATTTTTGTTAAAAATATTATGGCCTTTTCACCCAAGTTTTTAGTCTGTGTATGTTTTCATGCTAGAAGGTTTCTCTTTTATATTGGGGATAGTCGTTCAAACCAAGTACTAGGTAGGTAGGTAGATTTATAGATAGAGATATAGATAGATAGGTAGGTAGATAGAGATATAGGTAGATAGATAGTGGGTGGATAGGTAGTTAGGTAGATGATAGATAAATGGATAGATATAGATAGGTGGGTGTATACACACACACACACACACACACACACACACGTAGGTAGATGTATAGATAGGTAGGAAGAAGTATGAACCATGGATTTCCTAGGTAACCCAGGACTCTAAACACAACCCCAGTGCTGACTCAGCATGCTCAGCAACCGAGGACTGCTGGATGTGTGAGCAGTAGGCACGTGGGGTGAAGTCACCCTCCTTTCTCAGCACTGGTCCTTCCTCCCTGGCTGAAGTTCACAGTGCTTGTCTCAGAGTGACTACGTAAACATGGTGTATTTCTGGAAACTGGTCGCCTGTAACTCCTCTCAGTCTCTGCAGACTGCTCTGACTGCCCTGAGGATGTTCTGCGCACAGATAGTTCTTCCGCGTGCTCTGCAGCGTGTTTTATGGACAGACGGGAATTCTGGCAAGTCGTCACCATACCCAGCTGTACGTGTGGTCCCTCAGCTCCCAGGGAAGGCTGGTCTGTGCCGTTTTGCGCCAGTACTTTGACATGGGAAGGCATGAATCAAGGCCTGCACCTGTTTCCCCTGTAAGCAGTCACTCATTTTGTGGTTTGCTCCCTATTGTGATTGCCTAGTCTGTGGCTAAGTTGGTGTCTAAATGGGTGAAGTGTTATTTTGTAAGATGAAAGCATGAAGTTCACATGTACGTGATTAAGGGACTTCATGTGACTCAGACGCTTGCCTTGGGCACCAGCTGCCCACACTTTGGAAAGTTATACTTGGTGACGTAATCCTAGATCTTCTTCCCTTCTTATGCTTACTAGTATGGCGTGTGTTATGTGTACCTGCGTGTGAGAGAGAGGTTTTAGTTTTGATAGCTTCTTTAATCTTAAATTTTTAGCAATTCTTGTTTTCGGTCTCAAAAGAATCTTGCTATTTTAAATTATTCTTCATGGAATTAGCAGATAGATCACATTAAAAGTTACACTGTCCAAATGCAGTTTTCTATGCAAGCCATTTGAAAATTTCTCATGTTACAAAGGAAATTGTTTTAAGGAGATAAAATGATCGTAGACCATTTAAAAAGTGTCACCTTCAGGACAAATGAGGGTAATTATTAATTATTGCCACTTCTATTCTGTTCTGTCCAAAGACAATTGGTTCATCCTCTCCAGAAGCTTAGTGATTTTTACAGCCATTAAATTAGAATTTCATACGAATTGGTCTCCAGTCTTAGGGAGGCTGGGCCTCTAGCTCACAGTCATAGGGAGGCTGGGCCTCTAGCACCACCTGCCCTCTTGGCATCTCTCACTGTAGTTTACACTTACGTTGTGAGCACCTACACAGGAGCTGAACTTTTTTTTTTTTGCTTGGGGGTATTGTTGAGACTGAGATTTGATGCTCAAGAAATCATTCCATGGTCTGAGACTGGAGCATTCCCTCTGGACTTTCCTTCTGGTTCAAAATGGTTGTCTAGTGTATAAAGAGTAATGAATGTGTGTGGAGCGGGCTCTGTCTCCTTTCTTCAGACCCTTTGGTTTCGTTCAGTCCAGTGTCTTCCCGTGTCCCTGTCCTTCAAGTCCCTTTCTACTGCAAATGGATTTGCATAGCAGCAGCCCAGGGTCAGGCTGTGTAAAGAGGTCAGCAGCCATCACGGTTCATTCAGCCTGTGCTCCTAAGTGGTCAAGCTCGTGGCCTTGGTAAGAGTCACTTTGGTTGAGTACCAGGAACAAAAGCTTGGCAGGAATGAAACTGAGAGAAAGTGGAACGTGCGGGAACTGAAGGAATTTCACTAACAGACGCCTGCAGGACTTGAGACTGCAAGGAGGGTGTCTGAAGCAGCCTGTGGGGTTTGAGGAAGACGCCCCCAAAGGGAGTGGCGCTGTTAGAGGTGTGGCCTTGTAGGAAGGGAGCCACTGTGGGGCAGACTTTGGGGTCTCTTGCTCAAGCTTCTCTCAGTGTGACAGTCAGTCACCTTCCTCTTCCCTCGAGTCAAGACATAGGACTCTGAGCTCCACTGTCCCGTCTGCCTGCACACCGCCCCGTCTGCCTGCACACCGCCATGATGATAGTGGAGTGAACCTGTGAAACGGTGGACGAGCTACCCCGATTAGATGTGTTCTGGATAAGAGTTGCTGCGATCATGGTTTCTCTTTACAGCAGTAAAAGCCCTAATACAGCTGCTTAGGTTTCTTTGACCTCACAGGTAAGGACAGAAGATGGCAGAGAGAGTGGTGGCCCTGGAATGGGCACAGCGTCAGTTCTCCAGGCGAGCATGTGCCGGGACCTCCAGGGGCAAATGCTCACCGTGACTCTCAGCCCTCAAGCTGGAAGACTTCTCACTCTCAAGGGCTTGTTTTTCTTCCATGGAGAAGATTGGGTCAGGTGCCAGCCAAGGCCATGAGCTTTAGCCAAAAATTAAATAAAAACCTGATGAGGAACTAGGAAGGGCTGGAGAACCGGTCACCTCATCTCCATGAGCAATCTCTGAGAACAGAGTGTTTTCCTCCTTTCCACTGTGACCAGCTCTGCCAAAATGAGACGGAGACAGGACAGAGGAGCGTCATTCTCAGGCCATGCAGGAAGTGCATGGGCGCCTGGGAGAGGAGCCACCTCACATCACACATGCACAGTGCTCCTCATCTGCCCACCGCCCAGTTCCCCGTGCCCTGGGAATGGGGCTGCACTTGTTTTTGTGAAGCTCTGTTTTCCTAATGATCGCTCCATTGAAGATTAATTTAATTTGCCTTGGTTTAACCCAACCTCCTTCCCCTCATTCATTATCTAATTCAGGGCTGCTTCAGCTTTTCCACTAGCGACTTCTTTCCATCTGAGAAATTTTTACACAACTGTGATTATAAATGCATATAAAATTGATATGTAATTAAACACTTAATCATAATAAACTATAGTTATTTCTTAAATAATTCTTGAACAAACATGATTTTGCCATTTATTAAAGACTAGAGAATGCACATGCCTGTGAGATGGGTGCACTCCCGATGCTGTGTATCTAGCCGTGCGGTACACAGACAGACTAAGCGTGTGAGGAACTGTGGTAGGAAGGGAGGGGAGACCTTTGTTTCCTATCGGTACACCGCCATTTCTGTGGGAATGTTTTGTATGGTAAGAACATTTCCCGCCGTAACACAGTTGTGTTAGGCAGTGTTCGTGGTCAGTTCGTTGCATGACATGATGACGTGCACTGCTAAGAGTGCATTTTGTATGTTCACAACGCCATCTGCAGTGAAGTCACAGGACAGCATGAGTGAGCACCTCCAGAAACAGCATGCACGCATTTGACCTGGAGCTAACTTGTGGTCATCGTGCATCCACAGACTTCACTGTGGTCAGAATGTTCATGACATTCAATCCCACAGCACAATATGGGACTTCATTTAGCCAGCATGTGTTAAGAAATATTAGGATCATAGCCCACCATTTAGTAAGAAATATTGGGGTCATGGCCCACCATTTACTAAGAAATATCGGGATCATAGCCCACCATTTAGTAAGAAATATCGGGGTCATAGCTCACCATTTACTAAGAGATATCGGGGTCATAGCCCACCATTTAGTGAGCTTTGCTTTAGTTCAATTCAGCTTCTTATGTGCCCATAGGAGAAATCTGTGTGTGTACCCCTCCCTCCCCTCTACCAGCCCCGGGGTCTCAGGAGGTGTGGTCTGTGTGTGCACCCCTACCTCCCTTCCACCAGCGCTGGGGTCTCAGGAGGTGTGGTCTTCCGGAGGTGAGCAGGTTCTGAGAGGTCATAAGTGGAGTTGGTCCCTTATGAAATGGACCACGGAGAACTGCCTTGTTCCTTTTGCCACGTGACAGTGTAGCGAGAAGAGGGCATCTGCAAGCAGGGCAGGTCCTCCTCATACAACACATCCCATAGTGCCTGCTCTGGATGGCCAGCCTTCAGAACTAAACTATCTACTTGTTGGTATGTGGTTAAGTAGCTCAGCACACTAATACATGAACTTCCGTGCAATATCCTTCAAGTGTTTATCATAGGCTCAGTGAACAGTAGGCCATTGGTAAGTGGTTTGATTTTATTTAATTAGTATTCTAGTGTACACATCCGGATGTGTGAAGGTAGAGGTCAGAAGACTGCTTTGTGGACTGATCTTTTCTTTCAGCTTCGCATGGGCTCCAGGGTTGAACCCAGGTTGCCGGGCTGTGCAGCAAGCACTGAGCCCCTCCCACTGAGTAACTGCTCTTTGAAGTCATTTGGTGCCACATTAATTCTTTTCGTGAACGGTGAGCACGTTAGCTAAATACCTGGCTCCAGAGTGTCTGCATTCAAGTCCTGGCTCCCTTGCAGTGAAGGGTGATGAGCATCTGCTCTGAGAAAGTCTCTTCGGAAAGGTGACAGTGACATCTGTCTGGAAGAGCTTTTGAAAATCACATAAATCGGCATATCTGGAGCACTTAGGACAGAGCCTGGCGCGGTGAGCCTTCTGCAAAGGGCTGTAAGGAAAGTTGCCCTTGCTCAGCACGGGAGCGTGAGAAACCCAGGCTCCACAGCTCTTCTCGCAGCTCTGTAGCTGCCAGGGAAGGTGTGAGCGCTGAACAGCGGCCTCCATCCTCCTGCCTGGCCTCTCATCGCTGTGTCCCTTCGCTATGATGGTGCTGATGCATTTTGTGCAGTGCTAGTGAGTTGATTTTAAAAACCCAAACTGTGCAGTCTGCCCATCTCTGCCCTTGGATCCGGAAGTGTAGGCTGGCGAGTGCAGGTTTCATGTGGTCAGGGCCTGATTTCCACAGGGCCTGCTTTCATCTGGGCCTCTCATAGGTCAGTCAGGAAGCAGCGTTCTTGTGTCCTGCTGTGCCTGGAGACTGGGCCCCCAGCCTCTCTCATGTCCTTAGTTTCCAGTTCCGTCTGTACTGGTTACCGCCTGGGGGAACTGAGACTTGTGAGCGGTGTCTGTGCCCTGTGGATGGAACAATGAACCACCACATACGTGTTCAAGGTAGTTCCGAACCCACGGTTCAAGTGCCCCGTGGACCCGGTCTGCTGACTGTTAGTCCGTGCCCTGTCCATTTATTCAGCTCAGTAAACCACAGTGACAGGCATGGGGCAGTAAGCTGGTCTGCTAACTAGAATCATAATCACAGGGTGGGAAGACGGCACTTACTAGCTATGGAAACACTTTTTTATATAACAAAATCACGTGTCTCTTTAACTCTTCATTCTTGCTGGTTGAGATATGTGGTGGCATTTCCTGACGTCTCAGGTTCTAAAGCGTTTTGTGATATTCACTTTGTTACTGAAGTAAGTTTTACATGTGAAGTCTTTAATGTAGCTAGTGCTAAATCTCCTTAGCGGAGTGTAATTACCAGTGTTTACCCCGTGCTTGGTAGGTAGGTGAGTAGTTCCAGGAAGAAAAATGGTTCTATTTCTGTAACCGTCATTTCTCATCGGAGTAAATGGCATGTTTCGGTACTGCTTGAACGGGCCCCGAATGGAGTGCAGCTGAGTACCTGTGTGGGGCTCTGCGGCTTTGTGCAGTTGTGTTCCTGTGTGCTGCTGATCGGGGCACCACACTGTCCTGTGTGCTGGACGGGGCACACACTGTCCTGTGTGCTGCTGGACGGGGCACACACTGTCCTGTGTGCTGCTGGACGGGGCACACACTGTCCTGTGTGCTG
>JAQHUG010000430.1:634784-650300 GCA_028555095.1 Dicrostonyx torquatus | reverse complement strand
GGGGAGGGGTAGAGGGGGCCTCCCAATCGAGCAGAGCGCCTGGGGGCAAGAGTTTGGTCTTACCAGTGCCAGTTGGGTAGGTGGATCTGGAGCTGTGGCACTCACCAAGGACCCGCCGCCATGAAAAGGTTGTATTTTTTTTTTTTTAAAAAAAAGTTTCAATCTCTCCTTCATCCCCACTCTAGTGGGGTTGTGGGGATTTTTGTCTTCTGGAAGCCATGGGCTAGAGCTTTGATGGGAAGTGGCAAGTGAGTACTAGTGGGTTTCAGGCGAGGACAGTCCCAAACGTGATGGTGTTAATGGCTACGCTCTCTAGCTAGTGAGTCAGGGAATGTCAGTGGTATCTCAGGAAACGCGCTAATCAAACCAACTGGATGGTGCCGCCAATTTCCCATGCTGAGCTTTAAGCAAGAAAGAGAGAAGGAGCAGTAAACTCTAAAGGGAAGGCATGGACTCTAAAAATCCTGGGGAATGAACCAACTTGTTTGGTGTGAGTAGATCAAAGTTATGTTGTTAGGATTCACAGCTTAAACCCTCTTTACTGACTAACCTGCCCTTCATAGATAAGAGACTGCTGCGACCACGTGGGTCTGACTGGCCTTGGGACAAAGAGCTTCCTGGAAGTTAGATTTGCAAGTTATTAATCATTAAATCATTAATGAAAGTCTAACATTTATCAGTGACCTATTGTATATAAGTTACATCGACAGCATCCCTATCAGGGACCTATTGTACATAATCACATTCCTCCCAGTGGCTACCGTCAGAGAGGACAGAGGGTGAGCATGGGTATTCACAGCATCCTCAGGTGGTGAAAGCTGGGAAGGACCAGGTAGCTAGGAGAAGATTAGCAGGAGGGTTCTGCAGTCAGGACAAGAGTGTAGAGGAGAAGCTGGAGCGTTGGCGCTATAGCAACATCCCAAGAGGAGGGTATCACAGTAGGGCACAGACTGCAGCACAGGGTTCTCGGCGCTGCTGTCAGAACTGTGCGCCCTGAGGATAAATGGAGGTAAATTATAAACTGTCAGTGTAGATTGTACGTGTTTTAAAATGTTTCATGCATCGTTCATTTTCCCATCCTCGGTGGAGTTTTCTGTGGTTTTACTTTCTCAAAGCTGTGGCGATTTTCCGGACATTTTTAGTGACCACACTTAACTTTTGTATAGAAGAAGCTGTACCTGAGGGTACATTGGTGTGCAATAACACATAGGTGTGCAATAGCACATTGGTGTGCAATAACACATAGGTGTGCAATAACACATTGGTGTGCAATAGCACATTGGTGTGCAACAGCACATAGGTGTGCAACAGCACATTGGTGTGCAACAACACATAGGTGTGCAATAACACATAGGTGTGCAATAACGTCCTCGGTGCTCTGGATACAGTGTATTCCAAACAGGGACTTAATGAAGAAGCCGCTCACTCTCTACTGGGCTCTTCCTGGGTTTTCTGTAGTGAAGTAAGGGCTGGTGTTTTGCAGGGTTAACCCTGTGGTAACCAGAGGGGTCTATGCTGAGTTGTTCTTTGCTGCTGTGTCCATGAAATCAAGAAGCACTGTGCCCTGGAGCTTCCTGCTTGTGGCCACAATTAGACTTTCCCGTAAATAGTGGAACTGACAGAGTTCCGGTGCTGTCTGTGAGGTGGAGCAGGGTATTTTGTTGAAGGCTCATGATGGACTAAGCTTCTCTGACTGGGTTTTTATTTTAGTTTGGTTTTGAGACAGAGTTTGATGCACAGCCCAGGCTGCTTTCAGAGTCCCAGTTCCCTCCCCACACTGCTGTGCTGGAGTTACAGGCACACACCACCAGTCCAGACTCTTCTCCTCTGAGTATGCTGAACCCTGAAGCAGCCCTGGCTAATTCACACCTCCGTGAAGCAGCAGGAAACATGACTCCAGGCTAGATGAAGAGTGCCTGGGAGTGGTTATGGGTCTGCAGCAGAGCTCGGAAAGCCCTCCAGCCACGCCTTACTTGCTTGCTAATGGTTCCACAAATCTCTGCTGCAAGGGAACCACAGCCCCTTCTCTGCCCCTCAGCAGTGGGACTTAGCTTCATTATGGACAGAGTTTTAGCCTCTGGGGCTGCATTCAGTTCTGTCTGTCCTCAGCTGGGATGGGTGAGAGCCACTCTCCACAGATAAATAGCAGAAGAGCACCATCTTGCCTCTTTCTAGGGAAGACTGACCTCTGGTGGCTGAACCTAGAAGCCCCACACTCACGGGAAAGCTCATTTCTGTTAGATGGCATGAGGTTCTTGTAACCTCGCTCACAGGGTCCATGTCCGTGAGTGACTCCCCACATGTTTACACACTGCATCTCGTTACTGCCACATGTGCCTTCTGTGCAGTCAGCCTTAATTCCAGACCCCAAATGTTTCCAGTTTTTCCTGTCATTCTTTTATAACAAAACCTAAAACTTCAATTTTAACTGAAGTATTTTGCCATTCTGAGTAGAGTCTGTCGTACCTCTTGGTTTAAGCACTGTCTGTGCAGTCTGAGCTCTGTCTGAGTGTCTTCACGCCAGCTGCCTGTGTAAGTTGGTCACATCCTAGAAGGCAGCATTCCCAACTGCTTCCGTCTGCCAGCGAGTGCAGCCATGTCAGTTTCTGCTCGCAGCAGTCTTTCAAAGTTTAGTTGAGACCCACTTCTGAAAAGAAGCGTGTTGGGGTACTTACAGGGAGGCCTATATTGTGGAAAACAAAATGTGTAACTGCCTCGCCCCTTTGTGAGAATGTAGGTGAATATAACGTGTAGGAGATTAATAGTTGGGGTTTGCACTCCATGGTGAAAGCATTCTTAGTAGCTTTCCCCTGTGAGCAAAATAATGTCTTATTCAGAAAACAAGAAAAAATATCTTTGATTAAGAGCCATGGGGTCAGGGACTAGAGAGATAGCTCAGTGGTTTAGAGCACTGACTGCTCTTCTAAAGGACCTGGGTTCAATTCCCAGCACCCACATAGCAGCTCACAGCTGTTTATAATTCCAAGATCTGACACCCTCACACAGACACGCATGCAAGCAAAACACCAAAGCACATAAAATAAAAATAAATAGATTTAAAAATGGGGAGGCCTGAGGGTTTGAAGTATTTCTGTAGGAATACAAACTCATGTTGTTTTCATTTTACAGTCCTGAATATAGGACGGTAGGAACCAGAAATGGGCCAGCTTACTAGCTTGTATCTGTTTTCAGAAAGTTCTTGCAGGGTTCAGGGTGTGGCTTTTAAGGATACTTGCCCAGGTGAGACGAGACACTGAGTGTGTTTTCATGTACAGACTGTCTGCCCGTGACAGTCCTGGTGAGACACGTCACTGAGTGTGTTTTCATGTACAGACTGTCTGCCCGTGACAGTCCTGGTGCAGTACAACTCCGTAGCAGGAACTCGGGCTGATCCTGGGAAACAGAAACTCCTGTGATCGCTGCATGAATAGAAGAGCTTATCATATGAGTGAGCTATTTCCTTTGCAAACTAGAGGTGATTCTGGCCATTCTGAGACGTAAGTAGTTCTGAGATTGTGCCTGAAATAAACACTCGGGAACGTATTTCCTCATCATGTGGCATGTGTGCTTATCAGTATCATAAAACATAACCAAATAATATCACATGAAAGCACCTTAGAGGCCAGAGAATACTTAATTATTATGTTATTGGACTATTAACCACTCTTCTGATAAACTAAGACGTCTTAACTTCATAAGCCTGTCTTCAGTATTTTAATGTCATTTTGTAGAAACATGGTATGTCAATGCCCCATTGTCACAGCAGAAGGAGGGAGCAGTTGCCAGTGGAGGCCAGCAGAGGGCGACAGTCTCCTGGTCCTGGAGTTACAGGCAGCCGTGGGATAAGGTGGGTGCTGCTAACCAAACTTGCATTCTCTGAAGAGCAGCGGCTGCCATGTCTCCAGCTCCTACAAGTGTCTGTGCACAGGTTCAGCGCTGTGGAATCGTCTGTACCGTACCGTCAGGGTGAGACAGTGCCGGGGTCTGGTCGATTGCAGAGAGGCGGCAGCGGCCACAGATAATAAAGGTGGGAGCCTTTGTTGTTAGCAGGAAGGGTGGTGAGCAGTTGGTGCCAGAGGTACCTGTCTGCACCTGCTTCCTTGATGGGCACGAGAGGGCAGATCTGGACTGGAGAAGCTTAACAAGAGGCTTGGTTGTACTGCGTGAGAGCCGAGGGGTTCTGTGTTTTTGGGACGTTCTCACTCAGGAGCCAGGACTTCCACCTGACTTAAATGCCTTCTAAGCTTTTCAAAGGAAGTCACCAATTCCGTGTGTACAGCGTCACCCTGGGTTTGCTGAGTGAGACACACATAGTGTGGGGGCCACAGGAGCCTGGGATGGAGCCCTCGGCCCCCTGGAAAGGAGTGAGCAGCAGACTGGGTGCTGGAGCATTTTGTGTCTGGGGATTTCTAGGTGACGATTTCTGCCCCCTCGCTTCACTGCCGTGTCTCCTGACGCAGCCTCTGGGTCCCTTTCCTGTGAGCCCTGCTTGTTGTCATGTGTTGACTCTGAAAGGTCTCTCGGGGAGTGGCTGTGGTGTGATCGTACATATTGATACTTAATTCTTTCATAGAAGGAGTGGGGGAAATCGAGTTATTAACGTACATTAAAACTCTTAACTTGGTATCGCTTACACTTATAGAGAAATGCTGAAACTCACACAGGCAGGGAGCTTGAACTGTTCACACAGAACATACTGCTTGCGTAGAGTGTGTGCCCCAAAGCCAGGGCCTGGGGCTCTTCAGAGTCTGCTGTGACTCTCACATGTTCTAAAACACACATTGTTTTTAGACAAGTAAATTTTGTTTTAAAAACATGGAAATTTCTACATTTGTGCATAGCAAAGACTCAGAAACTTTCTTTCCTAGCAGTTTTTATTTTTTGGGGGGTGGGTGGGAAAAAACAAGGTTTCTCTGTGTATCACGGCTGCCCTGGAATTCACTCTGTAAACCAAGCTAACCTTGAACTCAGAGGTCCACCCGCTCCTGACTCTCAAGTGCTGGGATTAAAGGCACGCACCACCACACCCAGCTTCCTAGCAATGTTTAGTGGACTTTTCTCAACTAGTCATAGCCTAAGAAACGTTTAATCCGTAAAACTTGCAGGCTTATTAAAAATGGAAGGGCTAGATGTATCTCATCAGCATCCAGTTCCCTTACCCCAACTTCTTCCACACGGCATATCAGGTGAGGAATTCTCTTCATGGTTGAAGTGCCTGGAATCCAGCATAATTAAACAGCGAATGATCTCTTTTGGCCGCGCTCCAAAACCAGCGATCACGTGTCTAGTATTAATCTGATGTGTCTGCAGAAGCTGTGAGAGTAAACGTCTGGACCCTGTACCGCCGAAGCTGACATGTTACATGGCGGGCTAAAGGAAGACGGTAGAGGTGTGCTACAGAGCAGTCCGCGTCTGCTCGTGCTTTCTCGCAGCCGAACTCAGGGACCGCGCCAGCTGTCTTGACTTCCCTGAGGTGTTGCTGTAGCGCTCAGCTTCACCATCGCGCTCCTCAGCCCCTGCCTCTCTGACAGAACAGCAGCCCAGACAATTTCCAGGGAAGTCGTCTTTGGAGGTTTCCGTGACCTATGCCGGCAGAGCGTTGTGGCATCAGGAGCTTGGAGCAGCCAGGGAGCAGAGAGCAAGCTCAGGCTGGCCCAGCCTCCTCGGCTTCCAGCTGTCCTGTCCAGGACCCACGTTCAGGGCCAGTCTTATCCTCCGCAGTGTCTGGAGCTCCAGTCAGTTTCTTATCCAACTGCTGTAGCCCGGTCTCAGGCCATCACAGACTGAGAATGGGGGGACTCCCTCGGCCTGCCATTTGCTTTGTTCTCTTTTGTGCTGGGATAGCGCTCATCAAGGCTCAGCGTGCACTCTGCACTCAGTTGTCCCCAGCCTACTGGACTCCACTCTGCACTCAACTCCTGTGATCAAAAAGGCGTGGTATCTTCTAAGCTAGTATTGAAACACCAGGTAATATAAAACTCACAGACTGTTTGTATATACACCATCTTTCATTTTCACAGAATAAAGGTGGCAGGAGCAGGCTTCTTCATGTCCTTCTACCTTCCGTCCAAACCTGCAGCGCATTGGTTACTCATCCTAAAGCATGTGACATTTTTGTAAAATATCAGTGGTTACCTAAAAACATCAGTAATATAATGTTTAGAGTATTGGAAAAAGAGAAGTCTAATCAGGGTGACTGTTGTGTCACTCACCTTGATAACAATAATCGTGTAACAATTTCTCTGTGTTTTGGGTGGAGGTGAGGTCTGCTGTGACTCTGTGCGTGTCTGTCTGGTACTGCAGTGTCAGACTCTGCGGGTCTCTGCTGCACCGTGTTAGCTGGCCTTCCCATAACGACAGTGAGATTGCGTCTGTGGATTATTTTCTCTCATTGTCTATGCCGAGCACATCGGTATGCTGGTGCCCCTCCTTCCCGCCAGTTTACCTGGGCACTGGGGGGGGGCAGGAGGAAGATGTTCTAAGCAGAAAGCAATGCACAGGGGCAGGGACATGGCTGTCTCACAGCAGCTGAAGGTGATGTTGCCGGAAAGTGGACCATGTGAGGAGCATGATAGAGCACCCCCAGATATGCGTTAATACTGAGTGTATGAACCCCCGGAGTGATAGGGTGATCTGGGATGACCCCCAGATATGTGTGTGAACCCTTGAGTGACAGATGACCTGGGATGGAGCTAGGATGCGTCGTTACTGACACTCAGCCATTTCTGATGAAGTTCATGTCCGTGTGCGGTCCGAGGAACAGAGCACAGAGGTGTCCCCGTCTGTTCAGAGTGTCTCTGGGTGTCTCCTACTCTACAACACATTCATTTTCTTCTTAACCAGTGATGTAGAGGGGAAGTTGTGTCACTAGACCATCGATATCAGAGTAAAACTGGTCACACCCAGGGGACAGCTCTAAATGACTGCACCTCTACTAATTTTTATCACAAGTATTGGACAATTGGGGAAATGCCATTCAAACTGGTAATGGAACATCAAGAGTCACCACCACAACTCTCCAAAGTAAGATATAGTTCATAGCAACTAATGCTCACAAAAGTCTAGCCCAGAAGTCGTGATGAGTAAAGATTTTACCTAGAGCAGTGGTTCTCAACCTTCTGATGATACAGTTCCTCATGTGGTGACCCAACCATAAGGTTAGCTAGTGTCCTGAATCATAATGTAAATATTTTTTTTGGAGATAAAGGTTTGGCAAAGAGTTGCAACCTACAGGTTGAGAACCTTTGACCTAGAGGGTAAAGGCCATCTGTCAGATGCCCGTTCGGTGAGTCGGTGAATTTGCTGCATCATGCTTTTCAGCTTGATACAGTTTTTGAAGTTCTTAATCAAATACATGAGCAGTGCTTCTGTTATATGTATGCAGCTCCACCCTGCTCCCTCCCTGCACGCCAGTGGGGCCAGCAGCAGGTGCTTCCTTCTGTGTTGAGCGTGGGGGTGGGGGGGGAGGGAAAGCGCAGGAGCTTCAGGGCTCCCAGAAAAGAAGAGCGAGGAGTGTTTTTCTGTGACCTTGGCTTGTTCGTTCCCTCTGGGGAAAATGAGTTGTAGTTTTGGGGAGCAATAAGACTTAGTATACCCACACAGAGCCATTTCAGCATGCCTGCTGCACTCAGGAACCATGCCTGCACTCACTCCCATCAGGACATAGCTGTGGTATCCGTCACTAGGTTTGGGAAGGTGGTCCCCAGCTGACTCCCAGTCAGTCTGCGTTTCCGCCAGCAGAGAGGCAGAGCTCCTGCTCCCCCACTTCCTTACCATCATTTGTCATCTCTTTCTGTGTTCGTCAGTAATGTTTACACTCCCCAAGTTTGCTTCTGACCAGTTTAAAAATAATTCATGTGAGGGACTAGCACCTGTGAACTGATGGGCAGTGTGGCTGTTCCTGTGGTCAGCTGTGTCCCTGTCATGTATGGTCCGTGCTGTTGTAGTCTGAATCAGGTGGCTCTGTGAGGTGGCTTTCACAGCGCCCTATGGTTAGTGTTGCTAAGCAGACAGGGTAATCTCCATTCTGGTTTCCCTCCAAGGTGGAGCATGGCCTCTTCGTTTAACGCCTACTGCATTACAGTGAATCTGAGCTTAAGAGCCTGGGCAGCTGTGGATCTGAGGGTGTGGCAGTGGTGGCTCTGATGCCATGCCCTCCTTCTGTAGAGGCTTGGGGCTCCAGGCTGAGGTCAAGACTTAGCTCCCTGTCTAGTTCTGGTTGCCTGAGCTCCCCAGCAGGTCAGTAACCCTGCCATTGGAATCTTTGGAGGTTTTTGTTTGATGAGGGTGTGGGTGCTTGTTACATAAATCACTTAAACACTTGGCAACACATTTGAAGTTTTTAAGCTGAAATTCGGAAGGCCTTATCCAGGAATTGTAATGACTTTGGTGTTAAACCACATGTTGCCCATGGGATTCAGTCTCCAGTGTCAGCAGCACCAGCGGCTGACGGTCTCCAAGTCATCTTCTTCAGACTTCATCTCACTGTGTAGGACCCTGGCTGTCCTAGAACTCACTGTGTAGACTAAGCTGGCCTCAAACTTACAGAGATCCATCTGCTTCTGCCTCCATCATGGCTAGCATGACATTTTTTAGTAATCCAGATTTCTCTTCAGCATTCTGGCCTTGTTACTTTAAAGAAAACTACCTATGACCTGGAGATGAAGACGGGACCTTTGTGTTTTCCTCGTTTACTTCATAAGTGGATTTGTTTAAATAAACTTACAACCAGTGGCTCAATTTAGAGAAATCAGTTGATTTACCTATCTTTATTAAATGTTTATAGAGTACGTTTGTCATTTGCATCTTCATGACATAACCACATTACAGAATATCTGACCCTCTGCTGGTATAATTAGCAGAGTTCACGGATCACATTATTCATGGAAAGTGGTGGCGCACTCCTTTAATCCCAGCACTCAGGAGGCAGGGGCAGGGAAATCTCTGAGTTTCAGGCCAGCCTGGACTGCAGAGCAAGTTCTAAGACAGCCAGAGCTACACAGAGAAACCCTGTATTAAAAAAAAGAGAGAGAGAGCAAGTTGGTGCGTCCCCAGCATTTCTTGTCTCTGACCATTCCCAGAACATCTGGGTCCTTACTTAGAACAGCTTCTGTGTTTTGTTTTTGTTGCTGTTGTGACGTTTGGACGTTTGGTTCTTGCTATAGGGTAGATGCTGGATGCCCCCATCTCCAAAGACGTTTTTAAACACCGATCCTCAGAGTGGTGCTAGCAGGGTTTGTAACTTTAAGGAGGTAGGGCCAGGGGTCTCGTAGATCTTGTGAGGGCCGTGAGAACCTGTGAGGTAAGCGGGTGCTCTCCGCTCTGCACCCCTGTCCTCAGCGTCCCCAGCAGATACACGGAGCACTGGTTACCAGGTCACCGCAGACTCTGAACCCACAGGCTTTCCTCTGTGAGTCAGTTGTCTCCAGTGTTCTGTGATGCAATGGTAACTAGTGTAGTTGTTTTCCTGATGTAAGTGTGTGGCCTGCTCTATCCCTGTCACTCCTCTGAGACACAGTCCGCACTGAATTTGGAGGTAGGCTGATGACAAGCAAGCCCCAAGTCATCCCACCTGCCCTGCACTGCCCTGCACTGCCCTGCCCTGCCCTGCCCTGCACTGCCCTGCACAGGTGCCTGTGGCCATGGCCAGCTTCTGTGTGAGGTGCTAGGGATTTTCCCAATTTCTCCCATTTGCAAGGCAAGTGTTCTTACCCTCCGGCCCATCCCCCCACCATGTGCGCCCAGTCTTGGTATTTAAAAAAGAAATCAGAAAATTGTCCTCAATATAATATTTCTGGATTCATAACTGGAACAAATTACTGTTTTTTTGCATTTGAGCCCAAACTTAGGCAACTTAATTTTCTTAGATGTCTGCCACTGCTAAGTGAATTTAGAAAACAAGTTAGCATCATGAGGTGGAGGAAGGCTGTTGGGGGGAGCGAGAGGGAGAGGATGTTGTGAGGTGAACTCTTACCTGAGGAGGAAATAAAGGCACGAGGCCCTTTGTCCTGAAGCTCCGTGAAGGCAGCAGATGAGGATCTGGTGGGTCTGTGCCGCAGGATCTTCAGGGTCTGTGGGGCAGGAGCAGACTTCCTGACTGGGAAGTGCCCTGGGGCTCCTGTCCCTGAGCTGCATGTCCAGTTCACTTTGTTAGCCATGGCTCACAAAGCTGTGCTCCTGGGCTCTGACCCCATGGTCTACATTTATTGTTCAATCTGTGCCCCTTCCTCTGAAACTCAGTTACACCGAAACAAAGCCAGATTCTTCCCAACAGTTCTGTTTTCAAATGTTCTTCTGCATTTGATGTGTTTTTAGAGGTCTGTGCTTTTCCTGGGTCTTGGGTGGGCTGTTACTATTGTGAGTGTGTGAAAAGTCAGGTGAGCAGAAATACAGCGTCTCTTTAAGTCGGGTGACTGCAAACCCAAACAGCGTTTCAGCTGGACAGTGCATTTCACGAGTGTGTGTGGGTTACAAGCTCCCATCCCTGTAGAAAGTGACGGAAACAGTGTTCTCTAGTTTAAGTGGCGGATAAGAAGATAGAGAGCATGTGATATGCACACACAACACGATAGTGTGCACACACAACACGATAGTGTGCATACACAACACGATAGTGTGCACACACAACACGATAGTGTGCACACACAACACAATAGTGTGCACACACAACACGATAGTGTGCACACACAACACGATAGTGTGCACACACCACACGATAGTGCGCACACACAACACAATAGTGCGCACACATAACACGATAGTGTACACACACCACACGATAGTGTGCACACATAACACGATAGTGCGCAGCGGGATGCTAGTGAGTCTAGCTGGATTCCCGTGACGGGCAACTGTGGACGAGGCTCAGTGGCATTGCTCTGTGCTGAGACAGTGATGCATTGTGTCTGGTTTTTCTCTTTTAAGTGCACAGTTCTAAGTTTTCCGTGCAGCTCTACAGAAATATCTGTCCACCTTACAAATTAAAAACATCCAAAACTTGATTTACTAGTTTTATTTAGTGCAGAATCTTACTGAGACAGGAAGTTGCTGGCTACTGTCTTTTGATTTTTTTAATGTGCATTGGTGTTTTGCCTGCTTGTATGTCTATGTGAGGGTGGAACTAGAGTTACAGACAGCTGTGAGCTGCTGTGTGGGTGCCGGGAATTGAACCCAGGTCTTCTGGAAGAGCAACCAGTGCTCTTAACCACTGAGCCATCTGTTTTTTAATGTCCAATCTTAAATGTCGGCTGTTTTTTTTTGTTTGCTTACTGTGTGTAGTGTGTGTGTAGTATGTGTGTGTGATGTGTGTGTAGTGTGTGTGATGTGTGCGTGTGTAGTGTGTGTGTAGTGTATGTGTGCATGTGTGTAGTGTGTGTGTGTAGTATGTGTGTAGTATGTGTGTGTGATGTGCGTGTGTGTAGTGCGTGTGTGTAGTGTATGTGTGTGTAGTGTGTGTAGTGTGTAGTATGTGTGTGTAGTGTGTGTGATGTGTGCTTGTGTGTAGTGTGTGTATGTAGTATGTGTGTGTGATGTGCGTGTGTGTAGTGCATGTGTGTAGTGTGTGTGTGTAGTGTGATGTTTTTATTGCTTCTGAGCACTGAACATTTATGGCACCTAGGATGAAGATTTCAGGTCCCGTTAGGCCATGCTACCACCTCACTATACAGCGTTTATTACCTAAACACAAGGGTGTGATAGCTTTTCCCCAGAACATGCTATGAGCATTCCCTTTAATAAGGATCTTTTCTGAAGTAATATAAATTTCAGTCAAAGAATTTTAATTTATATCTTCTCCGCTTAAAAGAGAAACATACAGAAACTTAAGAATTTGTCAAGGCTGGAAAGATGGCTTTGCATATAAGAGTGCCTTCCACCAAGCCTGCGAGCCTGAGCTCGGTTCCCAGACCCATATAGTAGAGCAGGAGAACTGACTTCCACAAGTTGTCCTCTGACTGCTACATGCACCCTGGTATGTGCATGCATGGATCACACACACACACACACACAGCCAAGCTGAGAGGAGAGTGCATGTGGAGCCTGTGGCCCCTGACAAGTGGCAGGATGCAGCCTGGGTCCTGTATGCCTCAGAGGAGTCGCTCATGTGCTGGGCACCATCACTCCTCTGTTTGGATTTCCTCACGCTCCACCTCCGTCTAAGGTAAAGCCAGTCTGGCTGCCTCACTAGTTTTGATGAACTTATTTTTAGGAGAGAAAAATGGAACATCTTTTCTGAGACAGTTTCATACAATACTGGTTAATGTTTTCACTTCTAAGTGGTGTTAGACACAGTTTTGTAGTTGTTTTACTGTCTCCTTGTCCATAAATATAATTTACTTGACTATTTCCCTAAATGTTAAAAACAAAACAAAACAATATCTGGGAAACTGCTTCAGTAACTGTTTTGTTTAAACTCCTGGGAAGCTGCAGAGTCCGGATGAGAGAGGAGCATCCGTGCCTACGCCACCTCGGGTGTCATTTCTGAGGTTCACACTGGTGTTTCATCTGCTCCATCGCGTCCACTAACGGTGTGACCCGAGGAGTCTGAGCAGTCAGAGAGAGGGCAAGGGCTCTGATGCCCAACACCCTTGAGTTCACACCCAGGGTGCCTGTGCTTCTCCTTGCCAGCGTCTGTGCGGTTACTGTTCGGTTCTACAGACGTGGGTGCTGTGTCCACCTTGTGTCGTCACTCGGTTTGTGGAGAATTAGGAGGCAAAGAATCAGAAACGTTTCCAGGGGTGGGGGAAGCAGCGAGTACAGTTTGGAGAAGCTGCAGAGCTGTGTGTTGAACGGACCTGAAATAATCTTTGGTAGGGTTGTATTTGGAAAGGGCTTCCTGTCGCGATAGTACAGAATAGATGCACAAGGAGAGGCAGCGTGGACCGCAATGAGCAGCAGGCAGGAGCGCAGCAGTTCTCTCCCAGGCTGGCCCACAGCACTTTTGTAGTCATCTGGTGCCCGTCAGCGGTAAGAAAAGACACCTTGGTCCAGTACCGCGAGCATCTCTACTGCAGCTAGAGAAAGCCGCTACTGCTCTGCGCATGAGCCAGGCTCACAGACAGACTGCGTGAACTCTGTGTGCCCACACCCGTCGTGGTAGTTGCCTTTGCAGAGGCTCAGGTCTAGAAGGGCACTTGGTCTTGGAGGTGCATAGGTAGATGCATTCATTTTGCCAAATTCACAGCTCGGATACCTGAGTTTCCTCTAATATGTTATACGTCAGTAGAAATCCAGTTTTTATCAACCGCCAAGCTTGGGTAGACTGTTAGGACGCCATTTCCAGCCTTCTCCCATCTACATGGCCATTATCACCATGCTGCCCTCGCCCAGCAGAATCGGGTCAGGTAGTATTTGGATTCAGACCCCAGCATGTGCCCTGCTTAGCTGAGATGAGTGGCTTCGGGAGGCACCAGTCCATCAGAAGCCTCCATGCCGTGCATCACTCCTCCCTCCCAGCCTTGGCTGTGAGCCCCATGCATCTGACTGCAGCAGCCTTGGCCCTGAAGCGTCCTTCAGAGCTAGTGTGAAAACTGGGTCACATCTCTCTGAAACAGGGCTAGTGGGTACACATGCCCATTTCATAGGCACTTCCTGGCGCTGTCAAACCTGCCACTTCCTAGCAGGGTGAGCCTGGGTGAGCGTCCAAGTGCTCTCTGCCTCAGTTTCCTCACTTGTTTAATTCATGTCATGAATTAAACTCAGATAGGTGATGAAAGGTTAGAGACAGACACAGACAGAACTGACTGGCAGACATTCTGTCGCAGACAGACTTTCGTGCCTACTCCTTGCCGTTCATGTTGATTGAGTCAGTAAACTCCAGCGCATTGCCCTTGGTTGACTTTTTGTCCTGAGTAATAAAAAGCCCAGGGGTTCCCTGCTCAAGGAGAATGGCCACAGGGATTTGTCCCTAAACCTGCCTTTCACATGTCACTGCCCTCTCCGCAGGTTTTCAGTAGAAGTACACATTTGCTCATTGATGGAGGAGCGCCCTGCGGTAGCATGTAGGTGGCACATGCAATCCCCACAGGGTCTTTGGGGTGCAAGCCGCAGTGGGCGAGGCTGCCCACTCACACCATCTCTAGGTGTTAAGAGTATTCTGGGACCCAACAGAAGGCACACTACAGGACAGATGGCTTTTCATGCTCCCTTTAATAATATTACTGCAAGAAATAGGTCCCAGAAATTCATCATTTTTATTTTATTTTTATTTAAGGGCTTTTGTGCCAATAAAACCAAACAGTAGGGAAAGCAGCAGCCGTGTGTGGCTTTCTTATGCCAACGTGCTACCCCTGACTCTTGAGAGAAATACCCTGCTTGGTGTCTTTGCTGGGCACGGTTCTATAATATATATACAGCTGTGTCACTTGGTGCTGGACATTGCCATGGTTCTTTTTCAGTCGTTTTCAGTGAACTGAGCCACCATGGCCTGGATGTGATTTGTCCCCCTTGGTGTGTGTGCTGGAAGCCTGGTTCCTAGAGTTGCCTATGATGGGAGACTGTGGACCTTTGAGAGGTGGGGCACCGTGGAGTTGCCTTCAAAAGGAATCAAGGTATCCACCACGCCCCCGGTTATTTCTGGCAAGAGGGTTGTTGAAGCTCTCTAGGCACATCTGGTACCCTTGCTTCCCATCCACTTGGCTCTGCCACTATGGTACCTTCCATAGTCACGCCACCAGAGGGCAGACTCATGGAATAATACAAATCAGACTACCACAGCATCCTCCATATCCCTGGAGTACTTACCCTGTGAAGAACCCCTAACTTCCTCCAGCCCAAGCCTTCACCAGGTAGAGCCATCTGCTTTGGGCATTCACTGACAGTGATTTGAGGGGTGGGGATAGCACGGCTGGAGTGTGGAGAAAGAGAGGAGGAGGGAAATGACGGAAGCAGTGTGGGCAGCAGCACTGTCAGAGTTGACCCCCAAAGCTAGGGACGTCAGAAACCTTGGAGGGAGGTGGCCCCGTCTCATAGTGCCCACTGTGCTGCTTTCTTGTCCCGCTGCCCCATGCAGAGAACTCGGTGTGGCAGTGCTCTCTGTCAGCCAGGAAAGAGTCTAGTCTAACGATGGTTCCTGTGGTCCTTTCGGGTGTTAGAGGTAGTTGGGGATAATGACAGGCAGAAAGAGACAGCTCATTTTGGAGACCAGTCTCAGTTATTGGATACACCTGTCTTCCAAAATGGATAAACAAAGATTTTGCTCATTTTTTAATTATGGTTATTATATAAAAATTCTGCATTTGTCCTTAGATCCTAGTTAAAAAGCAAAATTTTACCCATTTAAAAGACAATTGTGTGAGTGTGTGTCTTTCTGTCTATCTGTCTGTCTGTCAAACTGAGCATATGCACAAATGTGTGGGCAGGTGCCCATAGAGGCCAGAATAGAGCATTGGACTGCAGGTGTTGGCAAGCTGTGTAACACGGTGCAAGGATGGGAACTCCAACCCCCATGATGAAGCACAGTCCTTGAGCCCCATGATGGAGCAGCAGTCCTTGACCCCCATGATGGAGCACAGTCCTTGA
>JAQHUG010000430.1:613822-633245 GCA_028555095.1 Dicrostonyx torquatus | reverse complement strand
CACACACACACTAAATGTAATAGAAACATTTTTTAAAGTTTAAGGAAAAAAGACATTTCTTAATAGAAGAATTTGTATTTTCATTCCAGTAACTTTATCTGACTCAGAATGTTTAATACTAAATGTGATCAAAATTTTAAAAAGTGCTCATTTAAAACATCTTAGGTTGAAGCTGGGCATGATGGCGCACGCCTTCAATCCCAGCACTCGGAGGCATGATGGCGCACGCCTTTAATCCCAGCAATCGGAGGCATGATGGCGCACGCCTTCAATCCCAGCACTCGGAGGCAGAGGCAGGCAGTGTGGGTCTCTATAAGTTTGAGGCCAGCCTAGTCTACAAAGTGAACTGTTACACAGAGAAACCCTGTCTTAAAAACAACAACAACAACAAAAAAGTAAAAAATTTAATGTTGTTGACTGTTCTTAGATGCACGATACAATAACCTAAAATGCCCCTTAATTTAAGTGGTCTTATTTTTCCAAAATGTTTTATTGCTAACGACTTTCTGTATAATAGAAGTTTCTAATATTTGAAAGAATCTCTATTTCCATGTACAGAAATAACTTGAATTCATAATTCAGAAGTCACTTGAACTTGTACTGTTTGACCATGTTAATCATTCTGAACTCTAGAGCCTGACTTTAGAGGTGGGTGTGGCGGGGAAGACCTGCCACACCGTGAGCACAGCTGAACCCCTCCAAGCAGACTCCATGCCTGGGACACATTTATATGCCAGCATAGATGGCAGCCTGTAGCCCGTCGTCAGCGGGGGCTTTCCAGGCATTCTGTAGTGTGAATGAGAAATGTCCTCTCTGCAGGCCTGAGTGTCTGAACACTTGGTTCTCAGAGGTTATGCAGCCTCTGACAGGAGGCCTAGCAAGCGGCTGTGGGGCCGCCAGAGTAGGGTTTAGGGATTATATGCCAGCTCCATTCTACCGTAGATAGTTCCCGATCCACTGAGGCGCTAGCAGGCTGCCTCACACGTGAGCTACCATGAAGCCTCCATGTCCTCCCCTCCATGAGGGAGCTAAACTGAGTCGAAGTAAACCCTCACTCCCTTAAGTTGCTGGCTGCAGGTTTCCTGTCATGTAGTGAAAATATTAGTAACCGACTTCCTTCCCCTTACATTTAATACAAGTTATCCTGTTTCTCTATTGGGGGACATTAGAACCTTTATCTTTTGTTAATGACCCAGCCTTGGCCATAAGCTCTTTCTGTGCTTGTGTCCCAGGAGCTCTGTTTGCTTTGTCGTTGTCACAAAGATGCTGTCTCTGCATGCACAGCTCCACACCTGCCCTCTGCTGTAGCAGGAGGGCCTGCTCGTTGGGGTTTCTATCCTGCCCAGTTCCCACAGCCAGCAAGTCCCAAAGAAAATCACACAGAAAGTCTATATTAATGATAAACTGATTGGCCCATTAGCTCAGGCTTCATATTAGCCCTTATAACTTATATTAACCCATTGTCCTTATCTATGTCAGCCACATGGCTCGGTACCTTTTTCAGCAGGACTGGTCACATCCTGCTTCTTTGGTGTCTGGGGAGAACTGCCAGAAAGAGCTTCTTCCTTCCCAGCATACTCCTGTTCTCATTGCTCTGCCTCTATTTCTTGTCTGGTTGTCCTGCCTATACTTCCTGCCTGGCTACTGGCCAATCAGCATTTATTTAAAACATGATTGACAGAATACAGACAATTCTCCTGCACCACTCTGAAGTCTACGTGACAATCATCTAGTCAGCTGCATTTTTCTAGGCTCAGTGTCCGTGAGCCGCTGTCACGACAGTCTGTAAATCAGCACACGACCAGCAGCAGATGCTGTAGTGAAGAGCACTCGGTCCACTGAGTGTCTTCTGTCTGGTGTATTTTTCTCCATCAGTTAGCTCATCATTGCTGTGCCTGGGGGATGGGGCAGTTCATCCAGGGAAACAACACAGCCGCAAGTCGGCCAGAGAGAGGGTGCTGAAAAGTGAGAGGGCATGTGTTCTGCTGTGTGCTCCTGCCTGTACTCAGGTGACTGTCAGAGCATCAGGCACCCAAGCCTGCCCTTGTGAGATGCCCCCAGGCACATAGATACTGATCACGAAGGCTTCTTCACAAGCAGTGGTTTGTAGCTAAAGAAGCTTCTTCTCCGAGCCATTTTCATACCCTACTGAGTCCATGTAGCTCAGCCAAAGACTCTACCAAAACCTAAGAGGCCAGAATTGCACACGTCAAAACCTTGTGAGAAAAACAGGCCCTCAGGTGTGCCACTGCTGTTGGAGGACTTCTGTCACTGCTCCCATTCCAAATTCTACCTCTGATGCTCAAGTCATCTTCTTTCTGGGTACTCAGACTTTAACAACTACTCACCCACATGCATCTCGGTGTAGGCTTCTGATTTCCCCTGTGGTCAAGTCTAGGGACCAGGCATAGAGCCAGGATCTGACTTGAGAAGGTGTAGAGGATACTTCAGGTTTCAGTTCCCGGAGAGCTGTGCTGGGAGGATGGAGAGACTGGTTCTTAGGTGAGCTCACAAATAATGCAGTGGTGTTTAGTGGAGCTGAGGTTGAATAGAGTGTAGCCCCAAATGACAGAAGCCATGTGCTCGTCTCCAAGAGTGACAACAAAACTGCAGAGACGGGTCCCTGCAGCCCTGGTCAGGGCCCTGTGCCCCAAGTGTGAGTACTCTGAGTTTGTGTGGTCAGGATGTGCATGTGTTTGTGGTTAGTGCGGTAACTCAATGATTGAAAGTTCAAAGTGAAACCCTCTTACCCTGATAGGAAAGTCTGAGGTCATGTGCCAGAGGTTAAGTAGGGATCTGGAACACAGGTGGCGTGCGTAGAAAAGCGGAAATCACAGAAAGGGGGCACTGCGGCCGGTTGCTCACTGCAGTTGTGTACAGAGGACGTGAGCTCGGATTCCACTGTTAGGCCACAGCGTGTCTAGAGGTGACTACTCCATCCTGTCCTGACTGCGAGCCTGAGGGATCCTTTCCCATGGCGGGTTTCCTTGGAAGGAGAGGATTTCAGTAAAATCCAAAGCTTTCTCAAGATTGAGGATTTTTTGATGGAAAATAAATTGTTACTAACTAGGCTTCAATTCAGAACCTTTAATTTAACAAAAGTGTATGTAATGTCTGATAATTTTGATACTTGAATTTTGTCCAAAGAAAGAATACCAGGAGTGCTATTTCTGGTGAACAGGGTGTCTGGTGAGCCAGGCTTCTAACAAGAAAGGAGCTGTGTCTTGTCAGGACTCTCCGGTTTCCTATTCCTCAATGGTCTCTAGAACGATGATGCGGCTGAGCATCTAATGGTGTTTGCCAAGCTATGAAGGCTTCAGGGAGTCTGCTGAAAAACCTGCTCAAGCCAGGGCCGCAGCTCCTTCATTTCTATGGCTGTGAACCTCCCAGCCCTGCCCTCGCCATCAGCATCTCAGAGGGCACCTGTAGGCCTACCACAGAACAGGCGGACTCCTCAGACTGTAGGCCTACCACAGAATGAGCTGAGGTTTAAGCCCAGGAAGAAGGGATCCCATGGAACCTCAGTGGTTAGTGGGAGGGCTCAGGCCTTCTGGTTGCACATAATGTGGCCACATTGTTTTTAAGGGACTGGGTAAACAGTGGACACTGGGAAGGGTGTGTTTTTCATTGTTAGCGGTTGGACTCTTGACTCTAATGAAATCAGGAAACCAGCAGTGAGCAAAGACAGACATGCATGAGGGAATGACTTTCTTCTGCTGGTTTTCATAGCCCTGGTGTGAGCAGCTCAGAGCGGCCTGGGGAGGCCAGGGGATGTGACACAGGATGCACACTGGTCAGCAGGACACAGCAAATTTGTTTAAAAAGGTTCGATCATTTATGATTCCTGAAATGATAGGAACTCTAAAACCTCTTGATATTATACTGATAAACAAATTGAGAAGAGAGAGACAGAACACCAGCATGGCATTGAGCAGGTCTTTAGACTGTGAGTCCGGGGTGGGGCACGTGGTAGGAGCCATTTACCCTGCGGAGTTCTGCACCATAAAGCCAGCCTGGACTTCAACCACAGTGGGACATCTAGTGTCATGCTGTAGTTCACATAATATAGGGAAAGTTTCCTTTATTTAAAAAGATGATGTTTTACCTTTTCGTTTTTTGTTTCTTTGTTTTTAGCTAATATAGAGTCTGTCTTTTCTGTGTTTCCAGAGCCAGAGCCATGACCTGAAACCCTGATGACCACTGTCAGGGCCTCTGGGTGACTGGCAAGTGCACCATGGAACTGAAAGTGTGGGTGGATGGAGTTCAGAGGATCGTCTGCGGTGTCACTGAAGTCACAACCTGCCAGGAGGTTGTGATAGCCTTAGCCCAGGCTATAGGTGAGTAAAACCCATCAAGTACTTGTGGGTGCGGAGATGTGTGTGTGTGTGAGTTAGCTTTCTCTGCGTCTTGATAAAATACCTGAAGTTAGCTTAAGTGGGAGGATTTGGCTCATTGTTCCTACAGGTTCAGCCTGTAGTTTCTTGCCTGTGGTTCTGGGCAGAACATCCAGGTAATCAAAGTGCAGGGGGGGGGAGGGGGAGGGGGAGGGAACTTGCTTCCTTCCCAGCAGCACCCACTACAGGACCTCATTCCTATACTGACTTTTCTCCCTGCCTGCAGCCTCTTCACTGCACACTGCCCTTTACCCTCAGGCTTCACAGGCTGACCTCACAGAATGACCTTTGGGGGCTCTGACCTTGACACATGCTCTGACTTCCCAAGCTTTCCTTCGACACCCGGATGGAAGTCCCATTATTCCTAACTCTTACGTTCTGCATGCCTGTAAAACCAACATCAACGGGGTGATGCCAGTTCTGCTGGCAGCACAAGCAGCAGCCGGGCTTCTTTGGACCACAGTTGCGACACCTCTGAGTCCTTGGGCAGTTGTGCACAGTGGGACAGTCCTGAGGGACTACTTCCCAGGCAGCCCTGCTCCCACAGGCACCCAAAAGCTGTGCTTCTACCAAGGACAAAGCCCTTAGGTGATGCTACCATTCCCACTCTTCACTCTGAGGGTGGTTTGACCAGGTCCTAAGGTTCCGCCAGGCACCTCCTGTGACACAGCACACGTGCGTGGCTTCTGTACTAGCAGCCATGCCCTTGTCTGCGGCACACTCCTCTAGCCATTTGTTCTTTGTCCAAACCTTGCTCTGCTTCTTCCTTCCAGTTCCTGCTGTAAGCCTGGCTCAAGGCAGCTAGTGACACCTGTGCCATCGCTCACATACCGTGCTGTCTGCCATGCTGTCCTAAGGCGCTCTCCACCAGAGTAATATGCCATCCTGTTTAAACCCCGCCTCCCTAAAGCCTCAAAGTATGAACAAAATGTAGACAAGTTATTTGCCACAACATAACAGAAATGACTTCTAATCCAGTTCCCATGAGTATTGTTCCCATCTGAAACCCCTGCGGCATGCCTTCACTGTCTGAGCTCCTACCAAAACCACCATTAACTCTGATTTACAGCATTTTAAGTTTTTTTTCCTTCCTGTTTCTCCAAACTCTTCTAAGTTCACCCCACAAACTACTTCTAAAGGCCTTAAAAAACAGCTGGTCATATTGAATAGTGGCAGTGACCCCGTTCATGGCATCACTGTTCTGTGTTGGTTACTTTGCCTAGTTATTGCCAAGTACCTGGCATAAAACTTCCTGTGCGCATTATGGTTTGTGTCATAGTTTCAGGACATCTTCCCATCATGGTGGGGGGAAGGGTATGGCAGAGCTCGCTTCTGGAGCCTGTCTTGTCACTGTTCTGTTGCTATGAAGAGACACCGTGACCAAGGCAACTCTTAGGAGCTTGCTTTCTTTCAGTTTCAGAAGTTTAGCCCATTATCACTGTGGCAGGGAGCCCGGCAGCTGCAGGCAAGGACGGTGCACATATGGAGAAGTAGTTGAGAGCTACATTCCGGTCTGCAGGTAGAGAGACTGGGCCTGGCAAGGGTTTGGGAAACCTCAAAACCCACCTGCAGTGATGCAGTTCCTCCAGCAAGGCCACGCCTCCTAATCCTTCTCAAACAGTGCCACTCCTGGTCACCATGCATTCAGATATGTGAGCCTATGGAAGCCGTTCTTACTCAACCCACCACGGTGTCCGAGTCAGAAAAGGGATTACAGAAGTGGTCCCAAAAGACATGACCCCATGGACAAACTTCCTTCAATTAGGCTTCAGTTCCTGCCTCTTTTCACTTCGCAATAGACAACCGTAAGTCCATCAAAGGATGAATCCGTCTGGTGAGGGCCCTAATTATCACCTCTAGAAATGCCACCCAGACACCACAGACCTGTGCTCTGCTAACCGAGGCATTCCTGCTCCATCAAGTAGATCTGTGCTCTGCTAACTTAGACTTTCCTGTCCCATCAAGTGGATCTGTGCTCTGCTAACAGAGGCTTTCCTGCTCCATCAAGCGCGTGCACACTGCATTCTTCTCCAGTGGGCTTTGGTCCCTAGCTCTCAGGTGCACTTCTCATGTCACCCTGTGCTGGGGCTGTGTCAGGCTGTGGTAACGCTTGCGCTCTGAACCTCCCTCATGTTACCTGCGTCTGAAGTCTGCACTACCTGCTCCTGATGGTTGTCTTGAATAGTGATTGTTTTTTTATTAAACAGAAATGTGGACTTTTTAAAAATATAATGGAGATGAAGTTGCCATGTTTCATGTCATGAAGACCATGTTTCATGTCATGAAGACCATGTTTCCTGGGTCTGTCTTCTGTCTTCTCAACTTTCCCTCGATTTTAAGCTTTTCTTTAAAAGTACTTATTTAAAAAAAAGAAAACAAATTAAAAAATAAAAGTATATACACACACATATATGTATGTATGTAGTATGTATGTATGTTTGTATGCACACACCTCCACATAAAAGCTTTCATGGTAGTAGGGATTGAACCCAGGGACTCAGGAGTGCTGAGCAAGTGCTCTTCCGCTGTTGTGGGAAGACCACTTGTTGGTTCCTGGCTGCTCAGCCCTGAAATAATCACACAGAAACTGTATTACTTAAATCACTGCTTGGCCCAATAGCTCTAGCCTCTTATTGGCTAACTCTTCATTAATTTAACCCATCTCCATTAATCTGTGCATCACCACGAGGTCATGGCCTACCAGCAGAGTTTCAGCACGTCTGTCTCCGGCAGCTCCATGGCTTCTCTTAATCCTGTCTTCCTTCTCCCAGCATTCAGTTTAGTTTTCCCTGCCTACCTCTGTTCTTTTGCCCTATCACAGGCCATGACAGTTTCTTTATTAACCTAGCATACAAAGGAGAGTCCCACATCATGCCTCTGTCCCAAAACCTGCTTGTCATTCCTTACGCAGGCTGACCTTGGAATACTCTGTACTCCAGGCAAGTCCTGAACTTGTAATCCTCCTGCCTCGGTCTCCTGATTTGTTGGAATTATAGGGCCAAGCCACTAGGTCCTGTTTAAGATTTTATCAGAATTTATACATACTTATTAGTTGCTTTAGTTTATTTTTTGGAACACAATGAGGGCATAAACCTCTGTCTCTATAAAACCAAGTAATGTGTTCAGAGTTTCTGTGTTATAAATCTGCTGTTTAGCAAACATGATTAAGAGGAGATTGCACCCAGGACCTGCTAGGCGCTCAGCTGTTCTCTGTCCCTGAGCTCCTAGTCGGAAGTTGATAGCAGAAGCACGTCAAGTCAGTTCGGGATTGGAACGGTGACCTGTTGTCAGCACACTCGCGCTGCGGCAGATCTGCGAAAGTCACCTTTCTTTTCCATGGGTCTGCAGCCTCACTGGGTTAAAGCGGAGCTTCCACAGTGAGCAAACACCCTTCACCAGGACTGCATTTGTAGACCTGGGCCTAACGTGGAGGGGGCTAAGGCATTCTTTTCTGTCCACAAATATATCCAGTGTTCCTTTTGAGAGCCTCCGTGATCTGCTGAGTTAACAGGCCAGGTCAGTGAGATTAAGGCTTCAACTTGGTGTTCACCGTGTACGGTGGTGGTGTTGTTTGTTTGTTTAAGTAATTTCTCTCTGTGTGTGTGTGTGTGTGTGGTTTTATAGTTTTGTTTTTTTCTTTTTTCTTTGTTTATTTTGCATCCCTCCTCTCATCCCAGTCCCTACCCCCCACTTACCCTTTGCCTCCCCATCCACTCCTCCTCCTTTTTTATCCTATGGATATGATAAAACACAACATATCAGGTTCTAGTAAGACTAAGCACCTGGCCTTGTATTAAGGCTGGGCAAGGTGACCCCGTGTGAGAAGTAGGGTCCCAAAAACCAGCAAGAGTCAGAGAGAGAGACAGCCTCTGTCCTGCTGTTAGAGTCCCACAGAGTCAGAGACAGCCCCTGCCCTGCTGTTAGAGTCCCACGAGAAATCTTTAAAGACAAGGCCTTGCTATGTAGACCCGGCTGGCCTTGACCTGTGGCAACCCTCCTGTCTCAGCCATCCAAGTGCACAAACCAGCAGACCTAGGAGAAAAGTGAGCCTGGAGAAGCCACATTCGCTGAGCTGCTGCCACCGCTGTGTCTTTCTGTATGGTGACCACACACCCATGCTGCAGAGAATCCCATGGAGAAAACATGTCTTGTTCGCCAGATGTGTTTCTTCATGTGGAATGAAGAATGTGTTTAACCTGTGAACAAATGTTTTAACTGAACCAACTGTTTTTCCTTTCTCAGTAACTCAATTCAAGGCCTACTTTGAAAGCTGAAAACTTGAATATAGATGTTTTATGATGTTACTTCAAATTTGACCTAAAAGGTCTCTTTTTTTTGTCTCATAAATACTTAATTGAATGCAGAGCTCATCTGAGGAGAAGCTGGCCTGGAGACTGGCCTGCAGCTGCTTCCTGTCTGCCATGACACTTCGCTGCCACATTCTGACTGCTCCGCTAGTTAAACCTGTAGTCAGCGTTTGACTAGCCACTGTTGATCTGTGTCACACTTGCTTCACAGGCAGCTCAGACAGTCGGTGCCGTAGATATCTAGGTGGGCAGGTATCGTGGTGAACATTCCGGCTGTGTCGGTTTACCCTTCTTATGTTCGCTTCTGAATCGCTGGGCGCTTGGTGCCCATACACCCCGAGAAAACACTGAGCTCGTGATGCTGCTCCCATACCCCCACTGCGGGGCGGCAGAGCCAGGCCTCTCCTCCCTAGGACAGTGACTACTAATGTTTGCTTTCTTTGATGTGTGGGGGCACGTATGCATACTTGTGTCACCTGCATGTATAAAGGTCATTTCTCATGACCTCCCTAGCGTGTTGTCAAGACCATTTCTCACTGTCCCAGACCCCACAAGGATCACACGTGTGTCCTGTTGTCCCTGATGTTTTTGTGGGTTCTGGGTTCTACTGATGTCTCTTCTCAGCCCCAACTCAAAATAGCACCCACCTTAAATGAAAATGTTTATGAAATGTGTTCACGTCTGCAACATTTACATTGTCTTTTTCTTTCTGCATCATATTTATCTATTTATTTATTCAGCTATATGGGGGGAAGGGCAGCAAATATTCCAAAACTCACATGTGGAGGTGTTGGCCACTCGTTTGTTTCCAGCTGTCCAGACTCCCAAAATAATCACACAGAAACTATATTATTTAAGTCATTGCTTTGCCAATCACTTAAGCATATTGCTAACAAGCTCTTATATCTTTGGTTAACCCATTTCTATTTTATATTTTACCACAAGGCTCATGGCCTACCAGCAAGGTTCCACCTGGCAGCTCCATGGCATCTCCCTGACTCTGCCTTCTCTATATGTGTGTGTGTGTGTGTGTGTGTGTGTGTGTGTGTGTGTGTGTGTTCCAACTTGGCTATATTCTGTTAAGCCATTGGCTGAAGGCAGCTTCTTTATTCATTAACCAATAAAAGCAACACCAGACAGAAGGACAGAAGGACTTCCCACACCATGGAGGCTGGGAAAATGTCAGGATTAGTTCTTTGTTTCCACCTTGTGTGTCCCCGGATCACCAGGCTTGGTGACAAGCATCTTTACCCACTGAGCCCTCATTCTAGCCCTATGTTGTCTTTTGAAAGTTTACTTCAATCCTGTAATTAGTGGGTAATTCATTTATTGAAATGGTTTTTACTGTTTTGTCTCTAACAATAAAATCTAAATTTTGGGTTTTTTTGAAGAACCTTTGAAACTATTATTATTAAGATTAAACCAAACTTATCTTCAGACTCCCACTTTTACAGGAAGTTATTGGAAGGGGCAACTTCACTGGGTAGCTTTAGTTGTGTGAGCTGTAGGCCAGCTGAGTACTCGGGGAGCCCCGAGACCTGGGTACTGCAGTGAGCTGGGGCTGGTTCTCCACTAACCCTGGGTCTGTCTTGTCGAGGCTGACACAGTGAGAATCTGTGCGGCTTTATCTGGTTAACTTCTGGACCTTCCCTTCCATTCCCAGCGCTTCCCTTCATTCAGCCCCAGAAGTCCCGAGCTCTTAGATATCTGGCCAGAGTATAAGATTCTTGGTCAGGAGAATTAGAAAGTGAACTTTCTAGCAACTCAGAGGCTACTCACAGTTCAGATCTGAACATCATGCTGTCTGTCAGCTGCCAGAGATGTTGCGGTTTCTGAAGCTGCCAGAGGCACCTGGCCTCTCAATGTTGGCATTTCGGTGCTGCCTGCACAGCACCACTTATCACTCCATGTCCCTCTATGACAGAGTATTCTGGTCTTTCCCAGGTCGAACTGGAAGGTACACCCTAATAGAAAAATGGAGAGATACAGAAAGGCACTTGGCACCACACGAAAACCCCATCATATCCTTGAACAAGTGGGGGCAGTATGCTAGCGACGTACAGCTCATCTTACGTCGGACTGGGCCATCTCTCAGTGAGCGACCCACCTCAGACAGTGTGGCCCGGGTTCCTGAGAGAACTTTGTACCGACAGAGCTTGCCCCCCTTAGCCAAACTGCGGCCTCAGGTAGACAAGTCGATCAAAAGAAGAGAACCTAGGAGAAAATCCCTGACCTTCACAGGAGGGGCCAAAGGGCTAATGGACATTTTTGGGAAAGGGAAGGAGACTGAGTTTCGGCAGAAGGTGCTGAGCAGCTGCAGAAGCACCGCGGAGGAGCTGAAGCGGCTGATCCGGCTCCAGACAGAGAAGCTGCAGGCCATCGAGCAGCAGCTGGAGTCCAGCGAGCTCGAAATACGATTCTGGGAGCAAAAGTACAACTGCAGCCTGGAGGAGGAGATTGTCCGCCTGGAGCAGAAGATCAGAAGGAATGATGTGGAGATCGAGGAGGAGGAATTCTGGGAAAATGAACTGCAGATCGAACAAGAAAATGAGAAGCAGCTGCAGGACCAGCTTGAGGAGATTCGGCAGAAAGTCAGGGACTGTGACAGCAAGCTGAAGGACTACCTGGCACAGATCCACACGATGGAGAGTGGCCTTGAAGCAGAGAAACTGCACCGGGAAGTTCAGGAGGCACAGGTCAACGAGGAGGAGGTGAAGGGAAAGATTGAAAAGGTCAAGGGGGAGATGGACCTTCAAGGGCAGCAGAGCCTGAGGCTGGAGAACGGCATTCGGGCCGTAGAGAGGTCTCTGGGGCAGGCTACCAAGCGCTTACAGGTAAGGCTGTCTCTGAGCAGGTCACCTTGTCTGTGTACGGGGAGCTTAGTAAAGGCCCAGCTCTGGCTCTGCGGCCCAGGCTCTCTCGTGGACCTAGGAGCCTTAGACTGAGAATTTCACCAGAGTCTTGCTCGCCTCATGCTATAAAATAAGAGTTAGCCGATTCAGCCCCAACACCTCATCAAAACAAGAGCTCTAGCTCTTGATGTGCGGACGGTTATGAAGTGTAGGAGGGGAACTTGTCACAAGGTCAGCAAGGTTGTTGTAGCACTGAGGGTGTAGAAACCAGTGCTTTTGACGGCAGACTAAGCCGTACGTTTATTTTATATGAGTGTGTGGCCCACATCCAGAGGGACACCTGTCTGGGAGGATGGGCAGTACCCTCTTCAGCCACCCTGTCCACAGAAACCAAGAGTGTCAAATGAGTCCTGAAAGCAGGCCCCGTCTCCCAAGCCCTCCCACCCCTGTGGCAGCAAGGCAGCCCCACCCACACAGCACCTTACAGAATAGCTGGTGTTTTCCAACCAGGACAAGGAACAGGAGCTGGAGCAGTTGACCAGAGAGCTGCGGCAAGTCAACCTCCAGCAGTTCATCCAGCAGACAGGGACGAAGGTCACCGTGCTGCCCGCTGAGCCCACTGAAATTGAAGCCTCCCAGGCAGACATAGAGACAGGTAAGGCCTTCCTCTATTCTCCCCGAAGTCACCTACAATGACATCCTTCTCGTTTCTGAGGAAATCAGTAACATTTGGGGAATCTATTTATTTTAAACTGCTTTTGTGTGGACCTGTCTACCAAAGTATAAATATGAATATGGGTCATGCAAATCTGCATCCTAACTTCCTCTCCTGAGTCTCTGTTATTCATCTCTTCTGTAATTGGGACTTCCCATCTGTGTGCTGTAGCCCCAGCACCTGGGAGAATCCGCAGGGCAAAGCCCACTAGACTTTGGGAACCGACTCATGGCCAGAGCTCCTGCCTTCTTCCCCCGCCTCTGGCTGCAGTGTGCCCTTCTCTCTGTAATTGTTTGGGGCGGGAAGGTACTGGGTTTTCTGGTTAGCCAATTCACCAGATGATTGTCTGTTCCCTGTGTAGAAGCGCCATTCCAGTCTGGGTCCCTGAAACGACCTAGTTCTTCACGGCAGCTCCCCAGTAATCTTCGTATTCTGCAGAACCCCATCTCCTCTGGATTTAATCCTGAAGGCATCTATGTATAACTGGAAAGATCCAGCCAAGGTACCAAGGACAGTAAAATCCTTCAGTTTGTGCCAACTGAACGAGGGTCTCCAATAGCAGACCACTTGAGCCCTGTGCACTGACGCCGACCACGGAGCCCGTTCACACTCGCAGTATTGACGTGCTGTCCAGCAGCTGACATGCAAAGCCTTTGTTTTTATTTTAGCATTCTGAGAACATTAGAGAAGTATTAGCCTATGTTTATACATGAATAAACCCCGAATTAAAGAGTAAAGTTATGTAACTGTTAGTTTAATTTATTCTATGTAACTGATTGATGTATGAATGTTGCTGTTGAATAGTTTATTATCCTTATCCTGTGACTTAACTATGTTAACCTTTGTGGGCTTCTGACGGTGTGCATGTTGGCAGATTCCGTCCGAGCTTTGCTCCTGCACAGCTACACGGCCTCCTGGGGCACTCACCATCCAGAGCGGCGCCAGTGGAGCCAGCTCACTTACCGCTGGAGCTCCCCCCCTCCCCCGCCCTCCCCGCTTTAGAGAGAGTTCAGCTCTCTCTGCTCTGGAAGCTGATCATTTCTTTACAGTATTTCCACATGTAAATTACATGTAACACCACAGACACAGCTTTAATGGGGTAACTGCTCATGTAACATGCTTGTGGTCATAGACTGCTGGCAGGACAGCTGATGGCTGCCCATGGGTTTCCTGGTACACGCCGAGGTCTTCCTGCCTTACACTCCCATGATGTGAGGAGGAGACAGCCCTGCTGTACTTTGGAAATCACGGGACACATTTCAGAGCAGCCCACTTCCTCTGTGTCGTCCGTGCCATGACTGCAGGGGTAGGTGCTGTTTGCCATGTATAAAATGTGACTGTGCTTTCTCTAGCCACCGCGTCAAACCTAGGGAACACCAAGGTCGGGTATTTTTTTACCAAGGAAATAAAGTTAAATTCAGAGTATGTTTTTATTTTTAAGTTTGACTTTATACGACATTAGTCTTATATTTGTATCATTTTGTGTATTAAAGCCAAAAAAGAGAGTCAGTACTTTTCTCACGCACAGTGACTTAGCCACGCCCACAGGTGATATCCTGCCATGCTGTCAGACGCCTTCCAGCCATTTCCGTTCTCTTGGAGCACACTTGGCACAGCGTAAATAAGACTTTGGTCTGAAAGGTGAAGTAGTTTTTAATTCTGAAGAGAATGCACTGTCTGTACTACTTAGATGCAATAAAATAAAAGTGGGTTAATAGAGCAACGCCCTGCTGACACTGAGGGCCGCTCTGGGTGTCTGAACGCATCCGGGCTACTTTTAGTTTTAATGGGTGCTTCGTGAAGCCGAGGACGCAGCTTTGTTTAGGTTTCCAACAAGAAGATTTAAGAATGGCTGTGACGTAATAGACGCTTCTTGAGAACTGAAAGCCATGAATGTCGCCCCTTACCCCTTACATAAATAAATATCAGACCTCAGCCTGTTATCTCTGGGTCCTCGGACTTGCCAAGTTGATCTTGCCATTACTGCTCTGCAGAGGACTTGAGAAGGAACCGTGGCCTGTACACATTTGATCCAGATTTGTAACAATTGTTTCATATCTATATATATTTAAAAATAATGATTCAAAGTGATTTGTATCTTTTTGTGACAGTGGTGACTCATGACGCCCAGCCCATGCCTTATTCTGTCCTACACAGAGTCATTGTTGAGCTATAAACCTTGACCACAAAGGTAAGCATTATACACATGGATCGTCTTCAGTTTAAACCAAAATGTTAACGAGAAATTAAAGACAAAGCTGGGCACGGTGGCTCTTGACTGTAATCCCAGCACTCAGGAGACTGAGGCAGGAGGAGAGTTGCCCCAAGACCCAGGCTGTCCTAAGTTCCGTGGAAAGTTCTAGAATAGCATGGAGCCTAGTGTGAGGCCCTATCTCGGAAGGAAAGGAAAGGACCTGCACGATTCCTTGGCACGCCTGGCGGAGCATCACAGTTCACAGCGACCTCGTGAGCTGTGTACTGCCAGCCCACGTGCTGCGTGCAACTCCCGGGGTTGCTGTGAACTGCCCAGTTTCACAGGACTCTAAAGCAGGCAACACCTCCCACCAGCTCCCGCCGTCCTGGCTCTCCACCAGTACCACACTTTACGTCTCTACCAACCTCAGCTCCGGAGCTGCCAGCTGCCCTCCATGGGCCTGCGGATGCACACAAACAGCGGAGTGTGGCCATGTGAGTTCACAGACAGACTGAGCAGCTGGGGCTTTGTCACCAGGGACAGGAATTCCCCGAGCACACCACTGTCAAATGTTTTCTAAGTCCTTTTTTTAGCTAGAGAAAACAACTAATTTCCCTACAGAAATTTTAGTCTACTGTGCCTGTTTTTATCTACTGTGACTACAAGCGATTCGGCTTTCGAGCCCTGTCTGTGGCCACATCTCAGAGGGGTGCAGGCAGTAGGATTAAAAAAATACCAAATGTCAAGTTTTGCGTATGGGGAAACAAATATCCAGGTTCTAAATAATAAATTAGATCACAAATTTTCATGTCTTTTAAATTAGCACTGCAGGTTATATTATGTGGTTTTTCTACAGGTATTAAATATGTGATGTTTTCTTCTGACCAGTGAATAATTTGAATATCATTGGTCTGTTTGACCTCTAGAGTATCCTTGTTCTCAGAGAATCACCCACAGTGGGTTACCTCATGTGTGTGTGTGTGTGTGTGTGTGTGTGTGTGTGTGTGTGTGTTTTATTTTGTCATTTTCTTTATGTTTTAACGTTCGTTTTTGTCTCAGTGAACAGAGCGTTTTTTATATGTGAGGCTTCAGATGGCGCTGAAGCTGAATGCCCATCTAGTTATCAGTGGGCAGCTCAGCAGCTCCTAGAGTTGCAGTCAGTTACAGACAAGAGCCGTGCCCAGCCTGGCATATATAGCAGAGACAGCTCTTGGGGAGAAGTGGAGTGTGGTGGCACAGACCCATAGACCTTCACTGCTCCCACAGCCAAGACAAAGTGCAGTCCTACGCTGTCACAGTCTTGGGCCGAGACAAGGTTGCTATGCCAGGGATACCTTCCCAAGTGAGGACTGACAGGCCGAGGGAAGAGTATGGGAAGAAGACAGGGCTGATTTCAGGCATGCACTGGGGCGGGCAGTTAGCGTTGGTCATTGCCTTCGACAGAGTAGGCCTTAATTTTTATATATATATAAAATGACGCTCTGCACCCCTCTCTATCACAAGCCTGTCTTCACTAGGCGATACTTCAGTGAAGCTAGCTCATAAGTATTCCTTTGGTATCGTGTCAGTGTCTTTAAGCTGCGCGTGCGTCCTGTCTGCTGTGGTTCCAGAAGGCTGTCGGCTGGTCAAGGATTCACGGCCATCAGTATTTATTCAGTATTGCTTCACACTTCCCGCACCTTGGACGCCAGGTCGATGGCAGCGTCGGAGCTGCGCGCGCTCCTTCCCGTGCATTTTATATATTTTTAGAAACCAAATGGCTGCGGATGGCTCTTTAGCATACTATTAAACCAGCAGAACTCTAAAAGGCAATAAATATATGCATATATATGGGGGGAGGGGAAAGAGTGAAAATACAGGTTTACAGCCAGCCCTGGTGAGAGCCCGCCGATGTATTGCTCAGTGTCTTGTCACTGACCCAGAAGGGTCTGAGTTGCTGCACCTTTAGACAGAAAGTGTCCGTGTTCGCTGACTGTGGGCCATGAACATGCTTTTAGTACCACTTTGCTGATGTATAAATAAGAGATCTGTAATATGTATTATATGTAATTATTTTCTTTTGACTTCATTTCAAAATGTATATTTTCTGATTATTATCATGAGCTATAAAGCAAAAGATCAATATCTGATATTCTCCCAAATAATAAATTTTCAGGATTCATTGGGGCAGTACAATTGTTTTCTTTCTTATATGCTTAATACTTCAAGATACAGTTTTGTTTCCTTTGAAAGATGACAAAGTAGGTCTATGAATCAGCGATTTTAAAAAATGACATTTTTTTTCTAAATGAGGTGTGTAACATGAGGGTCCTGCTTGTTGGGGGTTTCTGTCCAGCCCGGTACCCAACAGCCGGCAAGCCCCAAAGAAAATCACACAGAGAGTCTACATTAGGTTACATTAGGTTACTAGCTCTTATAACTTATATTAACCCATTGTTCTCATCTATGTTAGCGACATGGCCTGTACCTTTTCTCAGCTGGGACAGGGACACATGTTGCTCCTTCGGTGGGCTGCTCAGGAATGTCAAGGGAGTTTCCTGCTTCCCAGATGTTCTCCTCGCCCTGACTCTACTTCCTGTCTGGTTGACCCGCCTATACTTCCTACCTGGCCAATCAGCATTTATTTAAAACGTGATTGACAGAATACAGACAAGTCTCCTGCACCAGCGGTGTTAACCTGAACTGTCTCTAGCCTAGAAGGTAGCAGCGAGGCTGGGGAGAAGGCTCGGTAGTGAAGTGTCTGCTGTACAGGCATGAGCCCTGAGCTCAACCCCTCAGCACCCATGTGACACAGAGCTCACACATGCAGTACTCAGTGCAAGGATCAAAGACAAGTGGATCCTGGGCTCGCTGGCCAGCCCAGCTGAAACAGCTCCAAGTCCATGGAAGACCCTGCCTTACAACTCAGCTGGTGACTGAGAGCACTGCCTGAAGTTGACTTCTGATCTCCCAACAGAGGAGTGCACTGCACACGGCACACACACACACACACACACACACACACACACACACACACACACAGACACAAAGGAAAAGGGTAGCTGCTTCATTAAAGTAGACTTATAAGAAACTAATGCCCCCGCCATTTCAGCCATGAAACTACGATGCTTGCTAGTCTGTATTCCCAGCTTTAAGACATGAACACGAACCATGCAGTGCCCACGGGGCATGCAGTTGCAGCCTGAGTAAAGGTTCTTGTCACAGTCGCCCCGGGAACTGCTCAAAAGCCACAGTGAATGAGTATCTGCAGTCAGCTCTTCCAGCGCCCAGAGCACATTCCTGCGTCCCTGGTAGCATTGCCGGAGCTCACAGAGGACGGCATCTCCATCTTGCCCACCCCCAGTGTGCAGTGTATCCACCTTTGGAGGAAGAGTTTATAAAAAGTAGAGGCAAAACCTAGGTTGAAAAAATATGCACGAGTAATACTGTGCTATAAAGGCAAGAGAAAGTGAGAAAACTTACTCAAAATTCTGTCCCCTAGTTAGCAGGCTTTAGACTTCGTGACCCATCCTGTCCCCTCTTCAGTGTGTGTTAATGGCTGGAGAACAGTTCCCCAGCAATGTGGTTCCTTCAGGCAGAGCTCTGCTTACGGCCTGACGGGACTGAATCTGCCATGGCTCCCCACCTCAAGGTGAGTACCAGCTCATGAGGTGGCAACCTCACTCCGCACGGTAAGGGTAAGCTCAATTAAAGGGCTCAGGTTAGACAGAGTGTCGTGAAACCATGTGGAAGGGTTCCCACCAGCTCAAGCACCAGAGACCGCCTGAGAAGGTGACAGAAAACAAGATTTCTGGCACAGGGTGGGGGTAGAACTCTGGAGGGCCAGGCAGCTGTGACTAGGGTGAGGGGCAGGAGTACATAGAGGGTAAGCAGGCATCATGGTCATGAAGAGCCATGGTTGCCATGGACGGAAACGCACCCACAGGGGCATGTGTTTGGACACGTGGTCCTGTTTTAGAAGACTTTATAAAACCTTTCGGACACGGAGCCTAGCTGGGAGAAACGGGCACTAGGGTCAGGTCTGGAAGGTACAGTACAGATGGCTCACTTCCTTTTGCATGGTCCACTGGGATTGGAGCAGTCAGCTGCACACGCCCACTGCCACAGAGCCACACGCCACATGCCCTCCCCACCATGATGAACGACAGCCCCTCAGACTGTGAACTTGGGCCCACATAAACCCTTCTTTAAGTAACAGATGCAGGCTGTATCCCAATTGTCATTGACACTTCAAGCGTGGAAATGACAGTCATATTCATATGTAGAGAAGACACTTCTGGCTGCCAACGTGGCGTCACTGAAGGATCCCGTAACAAGGTACCGTGTAAGAAGCCTAGCAGAACTGGCCAGAGGTGGGTGAGCTAAGGAAGGAGCTGTGGGGGCTTGTGGATTTAAAAGGCCCTACAGAATGCTCTCTTGGAACCAGGAAATCAACAGTGGCTCAGCGGAGCAGCTCCAAGCAGGAACTAGTGGCGCCTCTCTGTGACTGAGGTGAGCGGGGCTTCATAGGGAAGGCCGGGCATATTCTTGAGAATCTGTTTTAGGGAGGGAAAAGTCACATGGAAAGACACTTGTTACCAAGCTGGACAACCTGCATTCAATCCCAGGAATCCACACGGTGGGAAGAGAGAAGTGACTCTCTGTACTTCCACATGGGTGCCAAGGCAGTGTTCTCTTGCTCCTGTGCAAAATAAACAAACGTAAAAGTGATTTTTAGGGGAAAAAAATGTCTGGAAGAAAGCAATCTGTTAGCATCTAATCATTGCAACAGGGCACAGGAGAGCTGCTGAGCCTGAGGTTAGCATGGGCTGCGAAGTAAGGTCCAAACCAGTCTGGGCTGTAGAGTGAGACCCTGCACAGATAGATAGATAGATAGATAGATAGATAGATAGATAGATAGATAGATAGATAGATAGATAGATAGATAGATAGATGAGACCCTGCACAGATAGATAGATAGA
>JAQHUG010000430.1:573348-590890 GCA_028555095.1 Dicrostonyx torquatus | reverse complement strand
TCCCGAGTGCTGGGATTAAAGGCGTGCGCCACCACAGCCCGGCTCTTCAATCCTTTTTGTACATCATTTGTTCCTCCCACCCCACCCACTTTGAGACAGGGTCTCTCTCACTCTGTAACCTACACCAGCCTAGAACTCACTGTGTAGCTGAGGCTGGTCTCAGACTGTCCGTCTCAGTGAATTACTATTTGTTCCTGTTTATCTGAGGTGCTGGGTATTAAACCTGGGGCCTCTTGCACGTCAGGACACGAGGCCAGTGCTTTGCCCATGAGCTACATCCGAAGCCCATAAGGGAACTTTAATGTTTTAACGTACATCCGAAGTCAGAGGCGGCTGCTAGCCTTCTAAACCACACTGCGTCTTCCATTTGCTGGTAGCTTCTCTCTCCTTACCTAACTTGTCCCTGAGTCTTCATTATTGAGTCACAGGGAAGGAAGCCCAGGGTAGGGCAGGGGACACGAATTCCTAACACCAAATGAGTTTTGAGAAGTTTAGTGCTGTTGTCTTTGGAAGCAATCAGATTGAAATGGTGGCTAGAGGTGCTCATTCATCCATCCCCGAAATACGAATGAGATCAATACACATTTATAAAAGACGGTTACACACGGGTGGGGGAGGGGGAGGGAAGCGCCATGTTCAGAGTGATCCAGGCTATGAAGAAAAGCAAATGTAAGGGCTGCTGGGCTGGTCTACATGTTGCCTGTTGCTGCTTAAGAAAGGTCTGTCTTGGGCTGGAGAGATGGCTCAGTGGTTAAGAGCACTGGCTGCTCTTCCAGAGGTCCTGAGTTCAATTCCCAGCAACCACATGGTGGCTCACAACCGTCTGTAATGAGATCCGGTGCCCTCATCTGGCATGCGTGAACACATAGAGGCAGAATGTTGTATACATAATAAATAAATCTTAAAAAAAAAGAAAGGCCTGTCTAGAGTGGCATTTGAATAAAAACAAAAAGTAGGGAGGATGTCAGGTTCAGTGATCCAGACACTTTGGTGGGAGAGGGCACAGGTGTTGCAGACAGGAGAACGGGCAAGTGGAGACTTTATGGGCAGGGAATGGTCCTCAAGAGCAGCCAGGAAGTGTGGCGGGGGAGGCAAGGGCCAGGGGTGGATGGAGGAGCTAGACAGGGATTGCATCATCGTCTTGTCTTCTTCCTGGGAGTCAGGTGGAAAAATCGCAGGCAAAGAGATATGCTCACCAATTGGCAAAAAATAGCAACCGATTGGCAAAGGCCATAGGGACTTGAGAGACTCAGCTGACAACACCAGAAGGGATCGCGTTTGCATGGTCCAGACTGCTTGACACGGAATTAAACGTTTTTACCGCTTCATATCAACTGTCTTGGGCAAGCAGTCTTCCCTGTGTGTGGAGGGAGGGACACCATTCAAACTCAACCTGCAGGAAGTCCTGCAGATGAGGCCATAAAAACAAACTCAAAGCCGTGAGGTTCATTCATGTCGCCTCTAGGGTGGCATCCCTGTGCCCTTCAGACCACAGCATCACCTGACTTGTCCAATTAGCACTATTATCTGAGATCACTTCCCATCACATGACCGAATCCTAATTTGCATTAGGATTAGGTGCTGGAATTAGCTTTGTAGCACCCTGGGAAGAATTACCTTAAAAGCATTAACCCTCCCCCCCCAACACCTCCAATTCATTCATTTTGGGCCATTTATAAATGTGCTGCGGGAAGTATTATATAAGCAAATAATACGGTCACTTCCAAAAGAAGAAGTGTGATGCCAGATCATCTTTCCTGGAGGGGTTGGTAAATAATTCTTTAATATATAATGTTAATATAATATAATGTTATATAATATATAATGGAGAACAACCCATCTCCCCATTCTACCCATCAGACAAAATCCATTAATTATACTCCCGCCCGCCCCTCATTAGGAGGAATTCGATTTACTAACTGGCACGTGAGATCAATGCAAGGCAGGCCAGGGCTGCAGGGACCAGCATGAATACTCCAGCACTGACTCCGTGCTCCCCCAACCAGGAAGGCTGAGAAACTGCAGCGTCATCAGCGGCTGGAGCCTGAGTTCCCCAAGGCCCGCGCAAGCGCACTGGGCAGCATCCCCCCCCCTCACGTGCGGCTCAGCGTGCGCAGAGACACGTGTGGAAGCACGCGACCATGCATGGCCCAGAGTGCTGCTGTACTGGGGGGAGGGGGTGACATCATCTCCAGTCGTGTCGCTAGGCAACCGGAGAAGGCGTCTTCCTGCCTTGACATAAGCAGCTCCAAAGACTGAGACCATTGCGCCCCTTCCGACCAGGCTTTCGAATGAATGAACATGCAAACCCATAGCTCAGCAGCGTGTTATGACACCCTGCGTGTCTGCAGAGCACCTAGGAGCGCGGACACATGCAGTCAGGTGTTCCTACCTGTTTGGCAACATGCGGTTACAAATTAATAGTTTTGCCCCGGATAGTTCACACATGAAAAGGGAGTTCTCCCTGGGTAGCCTGACCAATCTGGAGTCTGGGTAATACCAGGGTTTAGGGCGTTCCTGACGCCCAGAGCAACTCAGGCCTGACTCTGGGAGGGGGTGGGGGAGATTCAGACAGCTACTGCGGGGAAACCGTGAGGCAGCAGGAAAACCAGGCAGGGAAGCAGAGTTCATCAGTGAACTGCAGGATGCCCACGTCCATACCCTCATGGAAAGGACCTGGGAACTGAAGCTTATATACATTTATATATACTGTATTATATATAAACTGTAATTAATATATTATATAATATATATAAACTGTATTAAATATATTATATAAACTATATTATATATATATATATATACACAAACTGTATTAAAAACTGCAGAGGCTGGGATGTGGCTCAGGGCTAGAGTACTTGCTTGCCTGGGATGGCCCAGGCTCTGAGCTCAATCCCCATCGCCTCAAAACCAAACAAACAAATTTAAAAAACGCATCGCAATGCTGATGCTGGTTATATATAACAGTAGACACTGCTGACGTTTCCGCGACATCTGTGGTACGGCAGTCTGCATCTCATGACTTCTGAGTCCAGCCTAGACTGTAATAGTGAGACCCCTTCCCCACAACCACCAGGAAAAACAAAAACAAAAGGTTGAAGAAATGGCTCCGTAATTAAGAGCATGTAGGGCTCTTCTGAAGGATGGAGCTCAGATTCCAGCACCCATGCACCTCTAACTCCAGCTCCAGGGGATCCCATGCTCTTTTCGGGTCCGTGGGCATCTGCACTTACATACTACACACATGCACATACAAACTCATAAATTCAAAAGGTGTTAAAAACAAAGTGAAAAAAATCTGTTTCCTTCCTCTCTTCCCCATTTGCTCAAACCCTTGCCCAGCTCTAAGGTTTTGGTCCCTGGTCCCTTCCGTGAGAAAGCTCTCATCTGAGGGAGGGCCACAAGGCAGGAAAGGGGCAAACACACCCGATCACCACGTGCAGACTTGAAAACCAGGAGCTACACGTTTCTGGATGTCCCCCAAAAGTGAGGGGGACAAGAGGATGGAATGCTGGAAGGGCCTTGGAAACCGGTTTCTTGGGATTTCATCTCAAGGGAGCTGCTGTTGCAGAGGTGACAGCAGGGCTGGCCTGGGCACCTCTTCCCTTCCACCACTGCTTCCTTTAGCACACTGCTGCTCTCAAGGGCACTTGTGGCCTAGCTCAACTCATCTCAGGACAAAACCTAACTGTCCTCATTCAAACCCGGAGGCAGCACACACTTTTAATCTGTGCTCAGGAGGCAGAGGCAGGTGGATCTCTGTGAGTTCGAGGCCAGCCTGGTCTACTGAGTGAGTTCCTGGACAGCTAGGGCTGTTACACAGAGAAACCCTGCCAAAAACAAACAAACAAACAAACAAACCCCCCAAAACTCATGTTGTAATAGTATAAAGAACAGTACATTCTGTGCCAACAAATCCGGTTCCGATCTTGGTGGTCCTCAAATTTGCATGCCTGTGCCCCCCGCCCACAAGTTTTTGAACAAGGAGTCCTTCGGATGCCGGTTTCCTCTTTTCTTACTGAGTGGAGAACTGGTCATCCATTCCTTCTGGGAAGGGATAGAAGTCACCAAGGGATTTCTGTTTGTTTTGTGTGTTTGCTTAGCACACAGACCCCACAGAGGCAAGGCAGCCCTGACCGGACATGCTTTCCCTTCCTGTACACACCAGGGCAACCGCATCTCCCACTGCAGGAGGAAGCGTCCGGACTCCAGTCCCAGACCAATGGAGAGGCCCAAGGTCTCGAGAGAGAGAGCAGTCAGGACATCCTCCCTCCGACCTCAAGTTTAATATAACTTATGGAACTGAAAGCAGCATGAAACTCGCGGGACGGAGTCTCCGCATGAACGCTTGTCCACTCTGCAACACCCAGTCACTCCTCTACGTCTTCTTCCACTCCACCTAGAGGAAGCCAGCGAACCTCACAGCCCCAGCACGTCATGCACCACTGCAGAACACTGGCTAGGCTGCCATGCGATTTGTCTGAGTCTAGTTCTAGGGCCCCAGCAACACTGAGACCCTGAGGTTAATCTCTGATACTCCAGCCCTTACCAACGCCTCTTGCAAAAAACACGAGCAAAATGAAGGCATGGATCCCCGGGACCTACTCTCTGGAGCCTGTATGTGCAAGAGGAAAAGGAGTGTGTGCACTGGGCCCGAAGCTTCTCCCCAGAGGCTCTGCCATGGGTGTGTCTGAATACAACGAAACACACACACACCCTGACAGCGTCTACAATGTTCTCGCTGGACCTGAACTCAGCATGGGCTACAACCTAGAAAAGGGGTCCAGGGTCACCCATGAATGGAAATGCCCAATGGGTCTTCACGAATCCCCCGTTCTCACTGACCTGAAAGAAAGAAGCATACAGCCAATCAGATAACTTCTTTCTAACACTACAGAATGCTATCTTGTTTGCTATCGTCTGGAACCACTGGCAAGTGGATTTTACTTTTACATAAGGAATAGTGGAAACGTACAAAGTACTTAGAGATTTCAACTAATAGGGAACACTGCTGAAAACTGATAGTTTCAGAAAACAGAAAGGACAGCTTGTGGAAGGAGCCACCGCCGAGAATAAAGACTCACACAATTTGCTTACAGCAAAGCCCTGGGGGCCTCTGAGCCCTATTTCCTTCAGAGGTGTGGTTCTGTCCCAGCCCACAGCAAACGGGCACCAAATCTGGTAGCCATCGGAGGTGACTTTCTGACCACTGAGAAGTGACAGTTGACAGACTGGCTGCGCAGAGGATGGAAGCCCCGTCAAAAGCAGATGTAGCCGGGTGTGGTGGCCCATACCTTTAATCCGACACTCCAGAGGCGCATGGATCTTAGGAGTCTGAAGACAACTACCTGGCTCACCCGGTGCTATAGAGTGAGACCTGGTCTCGAAATAAGTACATAATTAGACGCAGGAGCTGTGTATGGGTCAGATCAAGTGTAAACACTGCGCATAATATACATATTATAAAACCAATGCTTTTAAACTTTGAATTATTAGGAAACACTTACTATGCATAGGGTATTTTTCTAGGACACGTGAAAAACATTCTAGAGGATACAATAAATTTTGGTGTACTTCCTACTAAAGTTTTTCAAGGGAAAATTAGTATTAATCTAGAAGCGTCTTGCTCATGGGGGGTAGGTATCTCTAGATGCAGAGTTTACAATACCCTCTAAGGAGAGCTTTGTATGCACCTGAGTTTGCACTCAAGCAGAGGAGAGAGGACTTTCAGGAGCACAGGATTCCGAAATTAGCATTCTGTAGTGCAAACCTCCTCTTTATACCCCAGACATAGCTCTACTCAGATCCCACCCATGAAAAGCTGGCCCCCGAAGTGGGCGTGAGCACAGATTGCAGACCTGCACGGAACTTCCTTAAACTACCATGAGAACCTCAAAATATTAATTCAAAGATTCAGTGGGTTAAGAAAAAAAATTTAGCAAGATACATGCTGCTTGCTTAGAGAAAAATGCCTTTCACAGTAAGGAAGCCAGTCTTAACTCACTGCTTACTTCTATCAGAAATAAAACGCCTTCAGGGCCTGTTTGTCCAACTCTGTCTTCCCACGTCCCTCAGGGACCCCCTGCGGAGAGGACAAACAGGGAGCTGTGACAGAGGGAACCAGGCTAAGGTCCTACTCATCATGTGATAGGAATCATAACCACTGTGGTCCCTGTAGTTGACACCTTTATACCAATTTCACAAGGATCGACTGGAAGGCCACGTGGATTTTCACAGTTCTGGTTTCTAATGCCTTCAAAGGACAAAGTTTGGCTGGGTAGTGGAGGCACGGAGAAATTCAACGAAGAGTCTGCAAAGAAAGCAAGATTGATGCCTACTACGGACTGCGTTACTGAATGAAGATTCCCAGTTGTGAGCTGGAAAATCACATGATCTACTACGTTCAGCTAAAGCTTCAAGTCTGCAGACATAGTGACTTCGAACGACTCCACAGTTAAAATCAACCAATGACTCCATAGTTTCCAAAGGCTGAGGGCCCAGGCCAGTGGTAGCGCTCTGGCCCAGCTCACCCAAGGTCCCGAGTTCCACCCCTAGAGACACAGAAGATCACATTTTCAGATGTAATATGGAAAACAATACATTTTCTTTTTTGCTCTAAATTCATAGGTTTGTCATGTTACTATATATATGATTTTAGACTAAATAAGTGACCTATAAAATCTGGCCAAAGTTAAAAAAAAATTGCATTACATGTTACAAAATCGTGCAAATGTCAACTGTTTTCTCTAACAATTTACTGCATCCTCTGTTTGGTCATGACAATAATGGCAATAAAAATGTAGTTCAAGAAGCTGTTTTCCATCATTTTAGTCTAGGGCAAGCCGTCTTTCTCGTGACTGACCCATTAGCGAGGCTCACGAACCCTTCTCTTCTAGGGTAACCACCGTGCTGTGGTTAGTTTCTGAGGTCTAATGAGTGCGCTAGGTACAGAACGCTGCAGTAACAGACATTCGCTAGCCCAGGGAGATGAGGCCAAACACTGGCCCTCAGTGCCTGTGTGCCTTGTCAGGGGACTGAGCCTCAAGCAGCTGTCTTAGGCTGTGGCTTAGGTCTACCGTGCCCGGTCTGCTCGTCACGGTCGGCAGAGGGAGCACTTCCCCCATGTCTTACAAACTGTCACTGCTCCACCATCAATCAAGGGGCTCAACTGGAAAGAAAACGGGACAGCCCTTCAGTTCATTCCTCTCAAATCACAGTTCTGATCACGCACTCGAGAAAAGTCTAGAAATCGTTTCCTGAGCTCCAAGGCAAAGTCCCCTACCAGGATTGCTTTGTAAAAGTTAAGAAGGCAAAACAGGCGCATGATCGAAACATCCCCTCCCCGCTGTCCTGTGTTTAGGACCTGGGTGAGAGAGAAACACCAGACAGCACAGCGGAGGGTATCTGAGGTCAGGACCAGAACCTGGGAAATCATAAAAGCATTAGCTAACTGGGGCTAAGGTAAACAAACCACCAGTGTTTGCTAGACTATTCCTTTTGTAGTTCTGATAAACTGGAGACAAGCTGGGACACAAGGCCAGACCCTGAAGTCTCCCTGCCGGAGGGCCCGGTTTGATGATGAGCTCTTGTCCCGATATCAGAAGTCTCTGGGAACCGGTGGGGGCATTCGGTGTTGTTGAATTACTAGACAACCTCATATCATATATAAAGTCTTTATTCCTTAGTAATAAGCTTTAAATCACAAAATAGTGTGGCAATATTTAGATAATAGAATTCAGGGAGTGCTGAAAATACTAGAATATAAAGATAGATTCTAGCTTATCTTTACATACTAAACTTGTCTAAACCGGCTGGTTTCTTGCAGACAGTATTTATTTGTTTAATAATTTAAGACAGCGTAAGCTTGCACCAAGCATTATAAGCAATAGTGACCAAAGTGCAAAGACTTCAAGTCCTCCCAAAAGATAGTTTAACTCAAAATACCATTAGCACGTATCTTTCTCCCCTACAAAAATAGCATGCCAGACATCATTGACTGGATGTATTAACAGCTATGGACGTACACAGCCGCCTTGGTAGGCTAAGAGTTTAACGTTGTTTAAACACAGCGTTTGAGGCAAGCAGCAGCAGCAGCAAACGGACCCAGCACACAGCAGACCCAGATCACCTCCTCACTCCGCACTATTGTCTCACCCCTTATGTAACATTCAAGTGACAGGTCTCAGTGCTACCTTGGCAACAAACTAAAAATATCTAGACAAGGTCTTGGTGTATGCCTGATTTAACCAGCTTTCTTTCTGATTATCTGGTAGCTGGTTTGGTCTCCAGAAAAATACACAGGGACTTGAGAGAGCAGGCCCGGCAAAGCTCCCCAGTACACCTTCAGAGCACCTCCCATCACGGGGGAGCACCTCCCATCACGGGGGAGCACCTCCCATCACGGGGAGCACCTCCCATCACGGGGGAGAACCGGCCCTTCTCTCCACCTCTGCCATCTAAGAATCTGAGGACCAATCAATGGGTTTGGGCTTTTCTTTCTCCAGCCCAGTGCACTTCGAAAAATTAAAAAAAAAAATAAAAAAAGTAACGTTACAAAAATTTGGGAACATGATGGGTAAAGCAACCCGCAGTGGGGGCGCCGGTGAGACATGCCTCAGAAACACAAATATATGACCTATGACACAAGCACAGGAATTGAGAAATTAAAGTGGGACAAAGGGTTTGAGGTCAATTTGTCAATAAAGTGCCAGCAGAGGCGCCGAGGGCTCCAACCTCCCTCCCCCAGCTCCCACCCTGACATAGTGCCTGAAGATGGCCCAAAGCCCAGTCTTTCCAACAGCCCCACAACAGGGCAGGAGCATCCTCACCTTTTTGAAAAAGAAAAAAACAAACAAACAAACAAACAAGTACCTCTCAAAAGCCAAACACTACAAAATACTGACGGGTAAATTTAACTCTCAGAGACCCTCGGTTAATGGAGTGCCTCCTAAAGGGACAGCTGGGGGACACACCTGCTGCTCCGGGCCCCAGAGTCAAAGGACCCTAGGACCAGGCACTCTCTTTTCCACGTGGCTCTCCCACCCAACAGACTCCCAGAGCGAGACTCTGTGTCTGGAAAGGGAACGGAGAGTGGACTAAATTTTGGGAGGGTGACAGAACATAACCAGTAATTCTCACGGAGGATCTGTAACAGCGGGGGCGAGGGGTGGGGTGGGTGTGATCGGGTAGAGGGTGGGGTGGCAAAAGGGTGAGAAACGGGCAAAACAGGAACTCCAAACGTACACAAAACACCTGTTTTTGTCCTAAGCCTGTCGAGCATCTCTTACTCTTCCTCCCTGGCACGCATAAGGGGGCCTTTGAACTTGGAAACCTGGCGACTCCTCGGGAGCCCCCTGCCCCTGTTCGGGAAGGGCTGCGGGGCTCAGGGGACGTCCTTAGCAGGCAGCGAGGCATCTTCCTGAGAGCACTCCGGGTTCCCAGCGCGTGGCAGGTGGGTGCGGCTGTGCGCGTGCTGGGGGCGCAGCGGCCCCGGGGGCGCCACCTCGTGCGCCAGGAGGGGGGCACCGGCGGCGGAGCCTGCCTTCTCGGGAGGCGGCGACAGCACGGACGACAGGCAGGGGAAGGCGGCGGCGGCGGCGGCCGCTGCGGGGATGCCAGGATACAGCAGCGGGAAGGGCGCGGCCGCCGCGGGGTACAGATACTTGTCCAGGCCGCTCTTGTCCAGCCAGGGCTGCACGTAGGCGGCGGCGGACGGCGACAGCAGGTAGAAGGGCAGGCAGAAGGGCGCGGCGGCCGGCTGCGCGAAGGGCGTCCCCCCGCCCAGCGCCACGAGCGAGCCGAGCAGCGCGGGCTCTGGGCCCAGGAGCGCGCTGCGCGCCTCCAGCTTCGGCCTCTTGGGCGCGGGCGACGGGTCCCCGGGTGGCTCCTGCTTGACGGCGGCGCGGCCCTGTTCCGCCTCGCCTCCGTAGCCGCTGTCGGTGTCCGTGTCGTGCTCAGGCTCGGTGCCAGACTGAGTCCGCTGGATGACCGGCACGCAGCGGGCGGCGCGATCAGGGCCGGGGGCGGCCGCGGCCCCAGTGCTGCAGGGCGCGCGGCCGGGGACCCTGCCCGGGGGCACCTGTGGCGTCAGGAGCTGGGTGGCCACGGCGTGCAGGTGGCTGACGAGCTGTGCGCAGCGCGGCTCCCTGGGCGTCCAGCTCTCAAAGCGCGCGAGGTATTGCAAGACTTCTTTGGCGCAGGTTTGAAACCCCGAGTGGAACGCATCCAAGTCGGCCTGGACCGGCGATTTCAGAGAGCGCTCCCCTAGGGTGCACGGGGGGGGAGGGAGGCGAGAAGAAAAACCGCGGCATTAAGACATCTGCTCATCACGTGGGCCCTGCGCTGCCTACAGTGAGCTCGGCTTTTCCTGGGCATTCCAGCGATATAATCCGCAGACTGCCGAGAGGAGGGGGTGGCGGGGTGAGGCGCTCTCCTCCCGACTGAAAAACTCAACTAGAGAGGCGCAGCCGCCACTTTAAATAAAAACGGGGCTCCTCCAGCTCTGCAGAAAGCGTCTGGGATACTTGGCAGCCAAGGGAAACCAGGGGCGATGTTCACCTGGAGCAGAACGCGGCGGCGAGCTCTAGCACTGCGCCCCAACGCTACCCGGTTTATCAGGGCGGGAGTCCTCAGACCCACTTACCATTCTGTAAAGCTATTATCTTCTGATGCTGCTGCTCCGTTAAGGCTGTTAACGCTTTTAAGTGCTTCAAAGTTAATTCCAAAACTACCGCTTTCTCCAGATGCCCCAGTGTCTGCAGTGGTGCAAAAAAGGGGGCACGGGTTACTTTAAAACACATGAATTTTGCTTGATCGGCTCCCCCGTGCAGCCCAGCAACTTGGTGGGGGGGAACAAAACCACTGTTCAGCTCCCCACAAGGCAGGTCATTAATGATCTCTTTGCCTTCCGCCCGGAGCCCCTGGGAAACTCTCCATCACAAGTTGGAAGTCAGGCCTCTTAAAATTTACACTTATTCCCCTATCTCCCGGAGTTTATATGAGGCCAGCACACCCTGGAAACCGCCAGAGAATGAAAACGTGCTAAGAGCTTACTGTCAATTTCAGATGTTCAGGCAGTAAATCTTTCAGCTGAGCAATGCATTCATTAATTCGGTCTCTTCTCTTTTTTTCTATTAATCTGTGCGGTAATTTGTAGGTATCCTTCAGATACGAGCGGGGGGGGGGAGACAACCGTAAGCGAAACATTCACTCATTCACTTACTGGATAGAAGAACCCTCCCACCCCAACCCCCAAACACACTATGTAATGAACTAATGCCCAGGAACACACTCTCTCCTCTAGACTTCTAAAATCCAATTTAAATTCAGGTGCGGTGTTGAATATCCCCCCGAGTATCCAGCAAGCCACTTAAAATTCACAGTTAGGGAAGCTCGGGCTGGAACGTATTTGCAGGCAGAGTTTCTCTGTGAAATCAATGGCCCTAATTAACTATCCAGGCAGGTTATTGGAAACTTAAGGCTTACCTTGGTGTCATCTCGCTTCAAGCTCCTTTTGGGTTTACACATATACAAAGAGGCGTAATCCAGTCTGCAAAAACAGAAATCAGCATCAGGCCCCCATTCCGGGAGGGGCTCTGCCCTCGCCCGTTCCATATCACTTTGTGCAGGAAAAAAAAAAAGGCAAACCGACTCCTAGACATCTAGATATTCGCAACGGTGCGTACACCTTACCCTATAAAATCCCTATGTTCCAGTAACTGTCTCTCTTGCAAATGAGGGATTCCTTCGTCCATGTTCAATGGCTGTACGTTTCCTCCGTTTCGATTTGGAGGGTTCTGTCCTGTAATCTGTGGGACGTTCGCCTGGGGAGATCTCGGGGGGATGTGTGCGTCTCCAGGCTGTCTCGCTCTCCCTCTTCGGTGCAGTGTTGAAAGTGTGAAGCAGTTGGCCGCCCCTCCGCCCCGTGCTCGCTCGCTCACCCTCTCGCACACCCGCGCGCGCACACCCGCGCGCACACACACGCACTGCGCTGGTAGTTTGCTCTCACTCCGGGCAGTGTTTGGCCACAGGGCACGCGCGTCGCCGGCCAGACCAGCACCCAGCTCACGTGCGGAACGTACCATCCGCGGTCCAGCCCGGAGGGGGGGCGGGGAGGAGGGGCCGGGAGGGGGCGGGGACACCTGATCGGGGCCCCCAGGAGGAAGCGGCCACCCGGGCCAAGCCGTTCGTCTTCCCCGAGGCGCTGCAGGGCGCGGGGGCGGGGCGGGACGCGCGGTTTCCCCGGCTCGGCCGGCATCTCGGTGCAGAACCGTGAACGTGGCCTTTTGCTTTCCCACCGATTGCTGTTGGTTTGGGCCAGAGAAAGGACGCGAATTCCCGGTGGCCAAACTTCAGCAGGGAAGGAAAATTCCGAGGCTTTGCTCACTGCTCACTGGTCGAGCTTGGAGGGAGGGTAGGGTAGGAAGACACCCCGTGGCGCTGGCTGGAGGGCTACCCTGAAAATAGGAGGACTTGCAGTACCATCTCTGGAAGGAATTAAGATCACTGAAAATGTAGTCACTGGTTCCAAATGTCGCATTCCAAGTAGCTTTGGCGACACGGTGTCCCCGGACTACCTAAACTTCCCGCAGCAGCCGGAATTGCGGTGCCACTCACCACAAGGGCAGATGACGTTTGGGGCCTCGGGTGCTCCCGGGGGAACGCAGAGAGGGGGAGGGGTGGCACGTAAGGACTGCTGCGGGAGAGCCACGCAGTCGGGGTCCTTCCCGCCCCAGCTTGTGAGACGCCGTGGTGCTTCCTACCCCCACCCCCTCGTGCGATAAGCCACGCTGAAAGTGTGGCGAGCCCACGTTTACTACTGGCACCTCCGCGGCCTCCCTCCTTAATCCCGTCTCCAGCGGGTACCAGCACAGGGCCGGCAACGTGATGCGACCTGCGGCGGCTGCCACATCAGCGCGCAGGGATGCCGTGCGCGCGCCCCGCGGCCTCGGGAGCTCGGTCCACACTCCCGAGAGGACAGCCGTTCCCAGGTGCCAGTGACCCCGCAACTCAGGATAAACAAGAATTTGAATCCCATCCCCGTGGACGTGGAGACCCCGGGTTGCTCCTGAGCGAAATGAGACAGTCACGTTCCCTCGGGGGGCATTCGAGATCGCCGGTGCCACGTGAACCCAGAAGGGACCTGCGCCCCGAATGCACGCGCTTTGGAGCGCAGCAGGGCCAGGGCAGCAGCGCTTGGGTTCCGGGGACGGATCTGGGTCGCCGGCCACGGCGGCTGGAGCGGGTCACGTGCCGCCGAGCCTCCTCCCAGCCTGGCGCGCTGCTGAGGAGCCCGAGTCCTGGGCGGAGCCGCGGGGATGAGTTCCTCTCCAGCACCCTCCCGGGTTCCTCGAGTAGGACGACAGGGCGCGTTTTGCAGCAGGCGATTAATTAAAGATAACAGTGAAAGTGATTTTTTAAATGCGGATTTTTATTTTAAGCCCCGACCCGCCCTCTCTCGTCTCTACGTGGTTGATCTTTGTGATTCCGAGGCAAGTTATTAATAATCCAAACAGCATTATTCGTTCAGTAGAGCATCGCTGCTTCCTTCTAGCTCTTCACCAGCTGTGCTAGGCGGGGGCTCGGGAGATTGAGGTGAAGCATTTTAAAAATAAAAAGAACAGCTCCCGGTCTAGATTTTTGAAAGTTCGCGGTACTCCACAAACATATTCCAGAGTCAATTCCCCCTTTGAAATGATGACTGGAGAGATCATTAGGGAAATGAATAAGTCTGCATCTTGGCCTTGCTGGTAGAGCAGGGAAACTCTAGGACTAAGTCGGGCCAGCTTTTAGCTGAAGCTGAAATGGGAAGAAGGGTACAGGAGCCTTGGGGATCTAGAGGAAGGGCTGAAGTGAGCCTGTCCTCTCTGAGAAGACTCTGGGCTGTGCCCCTTAGCCTTCTCCACCGACATTTTACCCTCCCTGGCTTCCCGCTCTTTAGATCCAAACTAATTCTACAGTCAGCGTTTCTGAAGAGGGAGCACTTCTGATAGAGCTCAGGATGTAAAGGGGCTTGTCGCCCATTTGATTTTTATTCTTTAGCTCTGGGAGTGTGTTGTTCTTTGAGACAGGATTGCGCTGTGTAGCCTTGGCTGGCCCGGAGCTCCTTACCTATAGAATTTGAACACTCAGAGGTGGCCTGCCTCCTAGTGATGGGATTAAAGGTGCGGGCCATCACAACCGGCTTTTGCTCACCCTCAAGGCCAGGATCCTTTAATCGCCATGGTTACCCTTCCTTCCTTCAACATTCTTTTCTCTTGCCCTTCATGCTCACCGGTCTGTTTTTCTTTCCTTTTTTTTTCTTTTGCCATGTCCCCTCTCCGTTTTCCCCCTACATGCCACCTTTCCCCCGTGTGTTTTTGTTCTCTTGTCTCTTTGCCTTCTTCTTTTAATCGTTCTTAGGATGACATTCCCTGCATATCCCACCTTCAACTTGAGTCTCTTGCCACTTGTGTCTCTAACTCTTGCCTGTGGGGATCAGTGGTCATCCTTCGATGCCACCAAACGTCCCTTGACAGCAAAGGCGGTCATGGCAATCACTAATGGCCAAGCTGCATTTAGGATTAGAGTAGCAGGCCCTATCCTAAGGGCTTCTCAAGGACGAACTCATTAGTGCTTGCCGAGCCCCTGTGAGGTGTTAATGCTATTATAAGTGCAGATGAGGATGAGAAGGATGAGAGCTCCTTAGTGGAGCCTGAGATGTGTCAGAGTCCCACAGACTTTCAGCCAGAGGGTGTGCTCTGGAGTCTGCCCTTTCCTCCTTTGTGTGAGGTCTGAGTGCAGGCCAGCTGCCCCACAGGTGTTTCTTCATTGGCCACTATGAGAGTATTTGTTGGGGACGCAATAGAGATGGGGGAATGAGAGAGGAAAGTGTGGGATCTCAGGGTTGGAGAGGTGACAGCCCAGTGTTGACCAGAAGTTTCTGTCCTGCCCTGTCCCGCAGCTGATCAGTCCCAAAGAAACACACAGAGATCTACATTATTTATAAACTAGTCCTCCTAGTATCTCAGGCTTGTATTAACTAATTCTTACATCGTAAATTAGCCCATTATTCTTGTCTGTGTTAGCCACATAGCTTGGTACCTTTATCAGTGACACGTCCTCACCTTGCTTCCTCTGCCGCTGGGTCACAACTGCAGACTGAATCTTTCCTCTTCCCAGAATTCTCCTGTTCTCATTGCCCAGCCTCCTATACTTCCTGCCTGGCTACTGGCCAATCAGCATTTTATTAAACAAGTACAGGAAACAAATCTTTACAGGGTAAAGATTCGCCATTGGCCCACAGCACCCACATGGACACTTATAAACATCAGTAACCCCCACTTCCAGGGAATCCAGTTCCCTCTTCTGTCCTCCTTGGGCACCAGGCCTGCACACACATGCAATCTGGCAAAATACTTACACACGTAAATGTAAATAAGTCTTATTTATTTACTTCTTAAAGCGTAGGGGCCGACGGTAGAGATGGGTAAGTGTGACAAGATGGGATGTGCAGAAGCACTTAGCCCCACATTGATCTAAGTCTGAGTAACCTGTGGAGCCTGTATGATGCTACACAGACGTGCCAAAGTTAGTTCAGCTGTGAAAAGGTGATGGTTATCAACTTCCCCGTCTTTACCGAGCGGACCAAGCCAAGGCTGACATGAAGACTTTGGGTGGCAAACAGTTAAAGCCCTAGTGAACCTAGAACGGGAAGATGAGGTGCTGCCTGTTCAGACAAGGAGCAGAAGCCAGTGTGCCCTCTTCTGGGTTGACAGAGAGGGAGCCTTGGCTGATACTGAAGTCAGCAATGCACAAAGTGAGCCCAGAACCCCTTCTAGTCTGTAGTTCAATCACTGGTGAGTGCCCCGCTTACAATGAAAGACGCCCAGAGACCGGTGGGTGAGGTCATTGTTACCTTTGCTGCCTCCCTGGGTACCACTTCAGCATCTGCCTCTTTCTCCTGGGTGTCTACACATGGTACCTGTGAGCTCCCCGCCCTGTGTGTGTATGCATGTGTGTGTGTGTGCACGCGTGCGTGTGGTGTGTAGCACTGATGTCCGAGGCCTGTATCAAGACTCTTCCTCCATTGCACTCCCCCCCCCCCCATTTTATTGAGATCTCTCATTGACTCTGGAGCTCGCTGTTTTGTTGTATGAGGCCACTTGTTGGTTCCCGGCTGCTCAGCCCCAAAATAATCACACAGAAACTGTATTAATTAAATCACTGCTTGGCCTATTAGCTCTAGCTTCTTATTGGCTAGCTCTTACATATTAATTTAACCCATCTCCATTGTTTTATGTTTTACCAAGAGGCTAGTGGCCTACCGGCAAGGTTCCAGCATGTCTGTCTCCTGCTCCTATGGGGGCTCCATGGCTTCTCCCTGACTCTGCCTCCTTTCTTCCAGCCTTCTGTTTAGTTTTTCCTGCCTAGCTCTATGCTACCCTATCACAGGTCTAAACCAGTTTCTTTATTAACCAGTGGTATTCACAGCATACAGAGGGGAATCCCACATCACTGTTTGACCGAGGCTCACTGGCCATTGAGCCAGCTCTGGAGTTGCAGATGAGTGTCCATGTGCCACTGGGGCAATCAGAATCTGAATTCGCGTCCTTGTGCCCCTGTAGCAAGCTCTGTGCCCACTGAGTCATCTCCCTGAGCTGTCTCCCTAGCCCTGTGACCTTTTATGTTAACACAGGACAAGTTGCTCCCTGATGATTATGGCAGAATGAGACACTTAGCCCCAACTATCCTAAGCCTTGCATGGCTTCAGGAGGTTGGCTCTGTGTGTCTTTTTTTTTTTCTACAGAAACTGGACTCTCCCTAGAGGAGCGTGTTTCTGTTGGGAACTGAAGGTTCCTGCCTTGTCAAGATTCTCTAGGTCTCTCCGCTCTTTCGGAGAGGAGTGCGTGGCTATTTTGGGATCCCAGCTATGATACTAAGCAAGTGACTATCTCTGATGGCCTGCAGGACTGAGGCCTGCCCGGGGTGTGCCCCCACCTGTGAGGCGATGAGGAAGTCCTTCAGGTAGGCACACGCCTTTCCTTTGAGATCCTGAGGGAGGGCCCTGGGCCCTCCTGGCAGGTACTCCACCCTCTACCCTGGTGCCCCAGCTCTGGGTGCATTTTATGCTCACATTTTGGTGATTTTACCAGTATTCCACAAAACCCCGTGCCCAAAGCAAGTGGCTTATGGAGCAGAATCCTCCAAAAAGTTTAAAATGTTCCGTATTGGTATTCACGTCCAAGCCTTGGCATTGGGGGCATGTGTGTTGTAATTTATTCTCACTGGCTGGAGAAGGGTTAGTGCACAGGCCCATTGCAGAAAGGGGGTGCTTAGAAAGCTCTGAAAAGGGAGGGGACACTCACTGCTCCTCCCAGAGTCCAAAGGTGACTTTAAAATGTTGGTGATGTGATTTGCTGAAGGCACAAGAGTTCGAGTCCCAGAATAGAGGCCCAAGAGCACGCATCCCATTTAATTTGTAAGGACCCGATCTCTGCATGGACTTCCAGTAAATGTGTCTCTGTGGCTATGAGGCAACTTAAGAAGTCACGTTTTATGTTTA
>JAQHUG010000430.1:545720-569050 GCA_028555095.1 Dicrostonyx torquatus | reverse complement strand
TTGGTCACAGGGAGGTAGAGAAGTAGTCCAGACGTAACTTTAAATAGTTATGACGCCATCAGCATCACAGGTGCCCACGTCACGCTGCCCTCCCACCAAGATGGACGCCTGGTCCCAGATGGCTGTTAGCTGCAGAGGACAGGGTGAAAGGGGTCCTACCAGCTGAGGACACCCCTCAAATCCACTCAACACCTTCTGCTTGTATTTTCCCGCTCAGTCCTGATGCCAGGGAGCTAGAAGACGACTTAATTTGTTGTGACTCCCTGATAATATGTTCATGGTGGGGGGAGGAGTAGACAGTGAGAACGAGAGGGAGGGCTGTCACCTGTGCAATGGTGTGACTGACAGAGGGGCTGTGCTCAGCACATCTCCACCAGTTGTGTGTCCACGCGCCTCTCGGTGTTGGTGCTGTCCTTTATGTCTGTCAGGTGTTGAACACCGGTTGCAGGAAATGCCTGTCCCTCTCCGCCTGTAGCTGCACAGGCTTAAGGAGGTGCATGAGCAGCAGGCCTTCACCATCCCTGTTCTCAAGGGAGGGAGGCTCCTGGGCAGAAAGCCTGGCAAGAAAAACACCGTCTGCCTTGTTCCCTTGAGTGGCCTGGACTTCTGTCACCCCCAGGCTCTCTGTTTGCCCTAACTCCCTGGTGTTAGTGTGAATTTCTATTGTCAACACGATTGGCTTAAGAAACACCTAGAGCATTAATGAGATGTGTGGCGAAGACCCACCTGCGGTGGGGGTGGTACCATCCCCCATGTTGGGTCCTGGAATCAATCATAACTGGTAAAAGAGAAAGCTACCTCAACCCTCTTTCTCTGCTGCTCCCTTGCGGAGCCTTCCCTGTGGGATGGTCAGTTCCCGCGCCCTGAGATCTCAAACAAGCCTCTCTCTTTTAGATTGCTTCTGGTCAGATCTTTGTTCCCATTGGAACTGGAAAAGGGAGTGTTGTTTATACGCAGCTTCCGTTGGCTTCCAGAACTTCTTTCTGGTCCCCAGGATGCTCCATCTCTGATGCTGCCTCCCCCCATGACAGGCAGCATGGTTCCTTCTCTTGAGTTTCCTCTCCGCTCTTTGGGCTTGTCTTTGCTCTGTGGGTCATACCTGGGTTTCCTTCTTGTTTTCTACACCTTGGACAGTCTCCACTAAGCCCCTCCTACTCAGCCCCTGCCCCTTAGCTCTGCCAGCCTTCATCACTCAGTCACTAGCAGGTGGCCAAGGGAGCTCTTTTCAGGGGGATTGGGCAGGGTTGCATTTAGCTCACTTCCTGTGCCCCAGAATGGGCTGGGTTTGAAAATAGTGAATAACTCATTATCGTGTCCCCAGACCGTCCAGTAAAGATGCCGTATCCTGCACAGGTCACAGCTTTCTTCATTTGGATGCACTTCACACTCGAGCCTTCTGGCTGGAGCTGGTGACAGGCGGCCCAAGGTACCCGTCCCTAACAACACTGTGACATGTGTGTGCACCATGTGAGTGTCTGCCTAACCAAGAACCAGAGCTGCAGACTCTTGTGAGCTGCCATCCGAGTGCTAGGACCCAGACGTGGGCCCTCTACAAACCAGCGCTCCTAACATCTGGCTCCCTCTCCAGCCCCAAGACTATACAACTTTTACACCGAGCGTCTGATGGTCCATCCTAACCCCTTCTCCTCCTTCACTTCCCATGTTGACAGCAACATCATAGATACACACTAAAGCCATCTTCTCTTCATGTGTGTAAATACTTTCTATACCAAGTATTCATAATCTCTTGGCTCAATAATGTGATATTTGCCACTGATTCCAAACCCTGGGGTTTAATAAGAGTAACCAGCATCTCAAAGAGAAGGGCTTTAATGGAGAGGCTGGAAGGCATTGCTGGCTTTGAGAAAGGTTGGGTTCATGAGAGGTGAGCAAGGGACTTTCAGGACGTCTTGACAATCAGGAATTGGGGGTTGGACATGGAGACCCGAGTGTCCCTGAGGTCACCACTAGATGTGTGCAGGGATGTGCAGGAACCAAAGTGAATCTCTACTCACGGACACAACTGCCACCGTCTGCCACCTTGCATGCCAGGGCCCCCCTTTATGGCAGAATCTGAGCAGGGGCCATGAAGACAAGGGTTTCTGGAGTGTGGCTCCAGGCTTCTCTCCTGGGATGGGGGAGGGGCAGGCGTGGGAGGCAGTGGAGCAGGTACACAGTGGACTGTGAGCTCTTACCCGCGTGCACACCCACCCTGTCTCCCCGCCTACTCAGCTCACCATGGTTTAGCCGGAACAACATCGTCAGTGCATGGAGACTCCAGCAGTTTCTCACATCCCAAGACTCCCCTGCGACCTGGAGGACGCTGTGGCAGCCGCCTGCTTCTCAGCCCCACTTCTCACTTCTCCTCTCTCTCCACACCAGCATAGCACTTCTTTCCAGTTTTACCCAGCATTCCCCACACTCTCTATCACAGGACCTCACAGGTTTTTCCGCTTTTTGAATTCCTTAACAAATTCCCCCTGCCCCTCCACTCACCCTGTAGGTGACATCCAAACATGGCTTTCTCCCAGAAGCCCTCCCTGGTTTTGTATATCACAGTCAATTTCCAGAATCACCCCTTATACCTGCTGTTGTTTTGAAGAATAATTCTTCCATTGTTTGTTTGTTTGGCTTTTGTTGTATGTATGTGTGTGTGTGTGCGCGTGCGCATGCATGTGTGCATGTGTGTGTGTGAGCTCATGTTTGTGTATGTGCATGTTTATAGTTTATGTGAATGCATTTGTATGGTGTGTGTGTTTTTTGTATGATGTGTGTTTGTGCATGTGTGTGTGCATTTGTTTGTGTGTGTATGTTTATGTATTTCTGTGCATGTGTATGAGCTTAGTAGGTGTGATTGCATGTGTATGGTATGTGTGTGTGTTTTGTGTGTGTATGGTGTGTGTGTATGTGTGTTTGTGTGTGGTGGTGTATGTGTGTGTGTGTGTGTATGTGTGTGTGTAGGCCAGAGGTCAACCCTGGATGACCTCTTCTCTTGCTCCCCTGATTTCTTTGCGATGGAGTCTTTCCACCGAACCTGGAACTCACAATTTGGCAGACTGTTGGGCTAGTGGGCTTCTAGAATCTGTCTGTCTCCACCCACACTGCTCAGAACTGGGGTTACAGAGAGTTCACTGTGCCTGGCTTTCACATTGGGGCTGGGGATCCCAACTCACGTCTTCATGCTTGCCAGGCAAGCATGTTACCCACCGACCCATCTCCCCAGCGGCTCATCTATGGTTTGAAAAACCCATGAAATTTCTCTGTCATCGCCATCAGTCTACGAGCCCAACAAAGGCAGACGCCTCCCGTGTGCACTCCTTCATCCCCAGGTCTACGTGTGGCTCTCAGATAAGTTACATAGCTGACTTTTAGTGACTCCCAAAGGCACTGCAGTAAGTCCTCTGTGATGCAGAGAACCCGTGAATGACACACCCTGTCCGGGCTGTGTGACATCTGAAGGGTCCCTGTGCCCTGTTGTGGGTGACGAATCTAATGCTGCCCCCCATCCTCCTATGGCCTCACAGGACTTACGTGTTGGTGTGGCTGTTATGGACAGGACCACCCTCACCGTGTGGGGCGCTGCTGCATCCTTGTTTTTTGGTCTCCCCAGGCCTGTGATGCTTAGGAAGTGCTTGCGATCCAGCAGGCAGCCCAGTGGCCCAGCTGAGTTCTCCAGGAAGTGAAAAGTCCTGGTGGGGGCAGGGTCCGTGCTTCTGGAATTGTTGCTGGCCATTGTGCTAGGGCGGCCATGTTCTGTGCCCAGAGGGCGGATGCTCTGCCAGCAGGCGTCCTAGGCATCTAGTGAGCCGGCCTGGCTCACTCACAGAACTTTCACCTCTGTCTGTCCTGTGTGTTAGCATGGTAGAGAGGTTTCTGGAGCTGGAGCTGAGCCAGCTGAATTCCACAGGTGTGCCAGTGGCCAGGGTCTGACAGGTGACATACAGGCCATGGCTCGCAGGGGTCTGGGAGTGGGGAGTGGGCATAGAGCCTACCATGGTGAACTGTTTTTCCAAGTCTGTGGGGCTTTGTGGATCACAGGAGGAGGTATTGGGGCTCGGCCAAAGAGCTTGGTTACCAGGAGTGCAGACAGAAACAAGCAGTGTGCCAGGGTGGAGGAGTTGGGGCTCAGACTCAGGAACAAAGTGGGAGAGCCGAGAGGCCGGTCCATCAGAATGCCAAGCTGGTAGGCACGGAGGCGGCAAGGGGTGAGTGCACAAACATCACCGAGGCGTGTGGGAGCAGGATGTGGGTGACCGGGACCAGGTCTGGACCATGGGCACAACGAGACAGTCCTTGGGGTGGTTAGTGGCCTCACAGGCTGCAACAGGCGCGTTTGTCCGGGCACTGAAGATCAAACACAGGATTCCCACCCCCCAGATCAGGTATTCCGTAAGCAGTGTTGACCTCCCTGGTCCAGAAACGGCAGAATCAGACAGTTGGAAGCTGAGGTCCACTGGTGGCCACCACAGGTCTGCAGGTTCCATGGCGATCTGCAGACGGAAGCTGTTTTGACACAGCATCGTTGATGTTAGTGATCTGCTGCATTGGAAACCGTGCACCGCACGGGCAGTGGAGCGGAGGAATCACAGACTTGTGTCCCATTTCTCAGGATTCCTTGTCATTGCCCACGGTGGCAGGAGCCTGTGGGCTTTACAAGCCAGAGCCCTGCGTTCACTCAGAAGACAGAGGCCGGAGGAGTACGGATTCAGGGTCATCCTTGGCTACCTAGTGAGTTAAGTCAAGACAAGCCTGGGCTACCCTAGACCCAGTGTCAAAAACTTAAAATGGGGGGCTGGAGAGATGGCTCAGAGGTGAAGAGCACTGCCTGCTCTTCCAAAGATCCTGAGTCCAATTCCCAGCAACCACATGGTGGCTCACAACCATCTGTAATGGGGTCTGGTGCCCTCTTTTGGCCTGCAGGCATACACATAGACAGAATATTGTATACATAATAAATTTAAAAAAACTTAAAATGGGAGCTAGGATTAGTCAATACAATGTTATGCAAGCACGAAGACTTGAATCTGAGCTGGGGAAGTGCAGACAAGAGGGTGGGCAGGTCTGACTGAGAGCCAGCCTAGCTCAATTGACAGCTCCAGTCCAGTGAGAGACTCTGTCTCTAAGGAGGGGGTTGACATTCCCGAGAACGACACCTAAGGTTGACTTTTGGCCTCCAAACGAGCATGTGCACTCGTGTGTGTACAGGACACAGGTGCACCTGCGTGCACACACGGGCCCCATCCCAAAGCGAAGGCACAGAAATCAAACTCAACACACAGAACGGAGAGGACCTCGGTGTAGCTGCTGCGTTCCCTTGATCTTGGGCCAATACTCAAGGGGTCTGTTCTCTGGCATGGGACACAGAGAGAGTAATGCCTACCGGGATTGCGGGTGGCATCATCTGTGCCAGTGCATGGAGAATGCCCGCACCATAATAGCTGAGCGGTACCTGGTCACTCTTATTTGTGAGCTGCCTGGGTCAAAGCGTGGGTGGCACGGACAATGTGGATGTCTGCGAAAGGTAATGAGTTCAGTAATGTGTTCTTAAGCTTCAGAGAGAAACCTGTTGCTTTCAGCTGTACAGTGACGGTGGTAGAATCTGAAAGAGAATAACAGAAGAGCCAGAGGCCCAAGCCCACCAGGACGGATGTAGTGCACTGTGATTGGGAGCCCGCTGTGTCTCCTGTGCTGGTTGGAAGGACACAGTGCTGGCCCTCACCGTCTGCTCTTTCTCCCCTGCTCTTGAGTCCCTGTGAGTGATCACAGAGTGTAGCACGATGAATAAAACCCCAGACACAGGCACTGGGATGCAACCTGAAAGTCAGGAAAGCAAAACAGCCAGCCACAGGCTCTTACCTCAACCCCAGTTTGAAGGAGACTGAGCCTGAGAGCTGCCTCCTCCCGTCTCACGTTCCTCTCTAGTGTTGGGATTAAGGCCGTGCACCACTATCGCCTGGTTTCTATGGCAAACTAGTGTGGCTACTGGGATTAAAGGTGTGTGTCACCACTGCCTGGTCTGCAACGCTGCCCAGGGAGACTGTTTTACTCTCTGGTCTTTAGGCAAACTTTATTTATTAAAATCCAAAAGAAATATCACAACAGCAGCTTTTGCGTAGCTGATGGGGACAGCAAGGGTCCTGGCAACCCATCTCTTGTCTTAGACAATAGATATGGCTTTGCTGGCTGGCCACGGCAGACATTTTGACATCTTTCTTCTTTATGTCAACTCTTCTAATAATGAAAAGCAAATTTTTGGGGTGTGTTTGTGTGTGTCCGTGTGTGTGTGAGTGGTGTGCATGTGTGTGTCCTTGTGTGTGAGTGATGTGCACGTGTGTGTCTGTGTGTGTGTGAGTGATGTGCATGTGTGTGTCCGTGTTGTGTGAGTAATGTGCATGTGTGTGTCCGTGTGTGTGTGAGTGGTGTGCATGTGTGTGTCCGTGTTGTGTGAGTGATGTGCATGTGTGTATCCGTGTGTGTGTGAGTGATGTGCATGTGTGTATCCGTGTGTGTGTGAGTAATGTGCATGTGTGTATTCATGTGTGTGTGAGTGATATGCATGTCTGTGCCCATGTGCACGTGTCTATATGTGCTTTACTGGGGTTTGAAATCAAGGCTTTGTTCTGGAATGAACTTGTAGCAGGGAGACTTGTGTAAATAGCCGCTGCTCCAGAGAAGGTGCCACGTAAACCAGTGAGTTTCCTGGGCATATTTACAGAGCACAGGTGAGGGGTAATTTATAGGAGGGTGGGGGCCCCCAAACAGCAGAATCAGGCACTACAAAGCCCCCCTTCACCATGGATGCTGACCTCCTAGAACCCGCATCTGGTGCAGCCCCTTGTACAATTTCAGGCATCTTGTCTGGCAGGAAAGCCCTCCTCTTCAAGCAATCCCTGCTGAATTCCTAACCTTGGGGAAGGGAGCTGTGAGCCTTGTAAGTTTCAGGAGCTTTCTGACGCTTGTCAGTTTTATTTACTTGAGTCTGTCAGCTTCCTGCTTCCCTCTTCCAGGGTTGTTTCCGTTTGGATGAGTTATCCAGTCAACACTGGAGGCACTAGGCTGGTGCTCCGCCCTCCCGTTTCATTTCCAACCCCTCTGTAATTTTATTTTGAGACAGGGTCTCACTAAGCCACCCAGGCTGAACTTAACTCTTGAACCCAGCTGGGGAATGTTTTCCTTGGTCTCTTCAGTGGCAGGGGTGACTGGCACCGCACTTTTATAGTAGTTCCTCTGTGACATTCTCTTAGAGCCTTAGAGATCCTCACTAGAGGACTCAACATCCCTTTGGACGGATGCCCCAATCGGAGCATCAGGAAGCCGAGACATGAGCTAAACATTTGGTTCTTGCTGCACGGAGTCACTGCAGGGAGAGCAGGCTCTGAATCCGACAGGAGGCTGCACCATCATCCTCCTAGCGCCCCCAGCACGATGCCGCACCAGACAGCCAGACAAACCAGAAGGCACACAGGCTTTGGGGTCTGAAACTCTGGGCACAAGATTGTAGAGCTCTCACCCACCTGCCTGACTGGGAAAGGCAGCGTCTTGACCAATATGGCCGCTGCTGGCCGCGTGTGGTTACTGAGTATGTGAGATTTGGTCAGCTAGACTAAGGTGCTGGATTGTTCATTGCGTTTAATTTTAGCTTGAATTTACATAGCCACAGGTGCTTAGCGGCTGTCCTGCCGCACAGAGAAAGTCCAGCTGCTTTAGTCATTTCTAAATACCAGATGCCAGACGGCGCCTCGGTCTGTCCCTTCCCTAGCCTGTGTGTGTTGTGTTTGTGTGGGAAGAAAATACTAATTACGAAGCCTGAAGTCAGGCAAGGAAAGAGAAACCGCAGCCATCACCGCCCCCAAAGATAGCTTTGTTATCTGACCTACTGTCCGTCTGTCTGTCTGTCTGTCACCTGTCTAACAGTCTCTGCCTACTGTTCACTTTAGTGTAGAAAGCAGGGGCTCCATTATGACATTTCCGTGCTCCTGTGTCATGGTACCTTGAGTGTGCTCTGCCCTGACCGCCCCCTTCCCCCCTGCTCTCCTTGCTGATCTCCCCTCCCTCCCGAGAGTCCCCTTGTTGCTTTCATGTGTGACACCCAGACACAGTTCTGCCCATCGGAGAAAATCCTCAGTTTGTCTCCACATTGCTCTCTCTTCCCCTCCCTGGAGACTCCTGTGCCCTCCCGGTCTCCCTTCAGCTCTTATCTCTCAGATCCATTTGAATTTTACAGGAAACCAAATGGTAATAATGTGTCAACATTTAAGGAGAGCGTGGTCATGATTTCGCTGTGAACGTTTGATCTCCTTCCCATAAGTAAATAGCAATACCTCAGCTTTAATGCTGAATTATGATACTGTGTGCGGTAGCCAGGCTCAGATGTGACTGGGAGTGTGGGGGTGAGTGATTAACGGGTCCTCCGGGAGAAGTGTGTGTGTGTGCGTGCTTTCAGAGAGATGTGCAGGAAAGGCACACAGTTACGTGCAGTAATCAAATAGGCATTACTTGTATAAACGCCATGAAGCCGATTAATTCTCAGTGAGCGCTTTTATTGATTTCTGCCAGGCCCTGTGTCCCTTGCCAGCCGACGGCTGCAATTAATTCATAAACGTCATTCCAGTGTGAAGGCGGGTTGATACGTTTGTTTATTTTAGTCATTAAGGTGAAAGTACTGTGGAGAAAGACTTAAAATAACCTTCCTCGTGTGTTAAATATATGAGTAACGTGTTACCGAAATAATAACTTTCACATGATAGATAAAAAATGTGTGTGTGCGCGTGTGTGAAAATGTGTGTGTGCGTGTGTTCTTCACCTTGCACTGTATAGACGTGACACAATGTTTAGTGCAGTCGGCGTGAGAGACGGGTTTCCCCCTGAAGCTCTTGCCCATTCCTGGAGTGTAAAGATTGGCCACAGTTTCAGGCCGCCAGCGTGGCGTTAGTGAACGTGAAGCTGGGGGGCTCGAGACAGGAGGGGCAGAGGAGGACCTTCAGGGGCTCGCGTGTGGATCTTACCTCATTACCTGCCTTCAGCTGCGCACTTTGAATAGCTAGAAAGAAAGGCCTGGCATGCTGGCACGTGGCACACAGGGTACCTTGTTGAGACGGACCATGAAGCACAGTCTGTTGAGTTGGACGTGTGTTGAGGAAGGCTGATGTTGTCAGCTAGTGATTTAGACAGAGGATCTCACAGAGGGGCAGCTGTGGAGCTGCACTGGGGTCGTCCACCCACCGCATCTTCCCGTGTCTACGCGATTGAACTTTTATTCTGTGATCACATTATTAGATATCGGTTGTGTTATATTGTGTGGATATGTTACTAATATTGTAAATACGGATGGAAGCTACGTCTTGGAGCAGGGTGAAATGCTGGGAACCATAATCCCAGTACTGGGAAGGCTGAGGCCGGAGGATTGTGTGCATTCCGCGCTCTGTCTCTCCAGATTTACCCCTTTAGACCTCTCGTGAGAACAGAACCATGTGATTCGTCGCCCTCTGCGAACGATTTCTTTCATTTCTCATTTTCAGGGGTCATCCTTGCGGCAGCGTGTGCTATTTTATTCTTTTCTGTTGCTAGATAACACGGCATCATGTGGCTGTGGCACACTGCTCTATTTGACCGCGTATCAACGGATAGGCAGCGGGTAGAATTCAGGGAGTGACCGGCTGAGTCCCCCGCGCCAGGCTCTGCAGCTTGTTTTCACTTCTCTGGGCTCTGAGCTCGGGTTGCTGCCGAGTCAAACAGCCACAGGGGACAGACAGCTTTGCAAAATGGCTGCTGCGTTCGTGTGTGTGTGTGTGTGTGTGTGTGTGTGTGTGTGTGTGTGTGATTTTGTCCACGTGATCAGGGACGTGGCAACACAGAGGTGTGGTGCCTACGAAAGCCGTTTCTCAGTAAGTGTAAAACTTTTAGGATTTGATGGAATTGACCTAAAATTCATATTCTAAGACACAGTTTCCGTCACGACCCTTATAAACCTAAATAGAATCTGAGGATAAAGCCTCCATGCGCAGTTATGCGCTACAGTGACCAAAGAGCACAGATGCTGGAATCTGAAGAAGGGTTTACCTCACTTCCTTAGGACACTCTTAAAAGCTGAAGTAAATGTATAAATACAAGTTGTGTGGAGGACATCTGTTATCCAGTACTTGGTAGAGGCAGGGGTCAGGAGTTCAGGGCCAGCCTCAGCTACTTGAGACCCCATCTCAAAACACAACAAAACAAACACCCAAAGTGACAAGTGGGGGTGAGAGGGATGCTGCTTTATTCTGGTTTCTGAAGGCACTGGTATCTGAACTGTGGCGTAGTTAACACGTCCTGTAACATAGTAAAACCAGGTATAGTGTAGCAAAGGTGTGAGGAGACTAAGGCGTGATGATACTGCACATGACAAGCCTGGAGGTGCTATGTCCAACGTGACATAGCGTGCTATCACGTGTTTCTGTATGGCCTGAAACATCTGGACAAGGCATGACTTCTTTCTCTCGCCGCTCCTCCTCTGTGGGCTGACGGTAGAGACTTTCAATGGACAGAGCTTGCTTTTCCGGATCTGCCTCTCTGTGTTGCCTGGCAACGCCCTGTGGATGCAGCAGAGGCTCATGGGTAGGTAGCGCCAGTGTACCGCCTAGGCGCGCGGTTCAGCACAGCAAGTCTCGGAATGTGGAGAATGTGAGTTCACGCTGCAGTTTCTGTGGCTGAGACAAGCTTTTGGATGTCTTAAATAAACGTTAGTCAATTTAATGAAGCGTGCATCTCTCTTGATAGAAGGGCAGGGATCGCATCTTGAGGCCCCTTGTCAGCACAGTGTCCTGTGTCAGAGCGACTTTGTCTCTGGCACTCATCGTTTTCTTGACCTGGCTGGGATCACAGGGCTTTCTTCATAGGGCAATTGTGGTGTGTGTGTGTTTGTGTGTGTGTGTGTGTGTATGTGTGTGTGTGTGTACATTTTCATGCATGTGAGTTCTGAAGAGTGTGTGTGATGTTGGCCTGCAGCTTTAGCCGTGTTTGAAGCAACCTCTCTCTTTTGTTGGTTGCTGCCGAGTACACCAGACTAACTGGTCTGAAAATTTACAGGAGATCTCCTGTCTTGTCTCCCGGCTCACCATAGAAACGACTGGAATTATACATGTTCATCACCATGCCAGCCTTGACATAGGTTCTGGGGCTTCACGTCTGTGGGACAAGCACCAAACCCTCCGTACCGTCTGTTTCCTTGCCTTCTTGTTGCCTGGATTGGCCTCTGGTTGACCGACCACGAACAGATACATGGAGTGGGCAGGGGTAGAAAGAAGACTTTACATTGATCAGAATATAATTTTGACCTAATCGGCTTGTGGAATGCTCTAGAAGTGACTTGTTGAGATGCAGATACCGGTGTGGGTTTGTGTGAAGGCCAGCGTAGTCTAAGGCTGCGTGGGATGGATGTGGGTGAAGGTGGAGGGCTTGAAGCGAGCTGCAGCTGCGTCTCTGCAGACCTCGCAGCTCCAGGGCTTGCATTCTCTGACCACTGACTCACTTCACCGGTCTCAAGCACCGTTTTTAAACTTTTGCCTTCCTTGGGTGAAAACACGGAAGACAGAACTGACCACATTGCTGACTGAAATGGCTTAAATATCAAAATGAAGAATTTAGTCTTTCTTAGATAATTTTTGAAATAATTCTTCTTTCTCCCATGGTCTCTCTTGTCATTTTTATGTGTCTGTCTAACGTGGTAAATGATCATCATAATTGGGCTTCAAGACCATCTTGCATCCACACCAGGGAGTAGAGGAACAAATGCTGGTACTCAGCTAGGTTTCTACTTGTTCTTGGCCTGGAACCCTGGTCCCCGGGATGGTGGCCCCTACATCCAGGATGGGTCCTCCCGCCTCAGTTAAACCTCTCTGGAAATAGTGCCACAGACACACCCAGAGGTCTGGCTGCTACATCATCCAAATTCCATCAAGTGGACCATGGGAGAGAGGGTTCAGTCACCAACTGACACTCTCGGCCTCGGTTCTTTATTATTGAAAATCACTCCGAACTTTTACGTGTCTCATGACACCGGAACAAGCCGCTATGTGCTTACGCCTGACAGAAAATTTATACTCAGTGTATGTTGGTTGTTGCTGGTGTTGACAGCAGCAGGTTCAGCAAACAACACCTTGGAAACAACTCTCCTATGTGGGGCATACACTGTAAGTGTCCCTAGCTAACTACCCACGGTGGTAGCCAGTTACATTGTCACTGTGCTTTGCTGGTAATACAGTGCAAATGGGTACACACATATAGACACACAGACACACACGCAAGCCACCACACGTGTGGAGACACAAACACATAGACACACAGAACCACACGCATGCACGCACACGTGTGGACACACACACATAGGTACACAGACACACACATGCACGCACACGTGTAGACACACACACATAGACACACAGACACACATGCACACACACATGTGGACACACACAGACACACACAGACACACATGCACGCACGCACATGTGTGGACACATAGACACACAGACGCATGCATGCACATGTGTGGACACACACAGACACACACGCATGCACGCACATGTGTGGACACACACATAGACACACAGACACACCCATGCACGCACACATGTGGGCACACACACACACATCCATAGTGATCCTTGAGTCTCCAAGGGAAGGTTCTAGAATCCAAATCTTGTATTGTGCATGTGTTTCCAAGGTTCACCATCCTTCTGAAGTGGAGAAAGAAGCATGAGCTCATTACTATGCGGTGTAGTGTTCAAACTTGAAGTCCGTGCTGCCAACTCAACACTTATCCTAACCTTGGCCACTTGCGGTTTAGAGATCCCTCTTTATTGTGTCCGAGGGCTCAAGGCCAAATTCCCATTAGCCGTATGGGAGGGAGCGCATTGGAAAAAGTGGGTTGACTCGAGAACAGCACAGGGGTGCTTCTTTGCCTGCCCAACACATGCTCATTTTACACACACAGCCTGCCTGGGATAGTGCCCCTTGACTGGGCATTACAGTCCTGAAGCAAGGAGGGATGGTCCCAAGGCGCTGAGCATCTCTGTCGGTGGTCCGGTTTCTTACACAGCTCTCCTCTCAGCTTAGTAATATTCCCTCCGTGGTGTTTGCCTTTCTCTTCCTGCTTCCTTCTCGAGATGCGTGGTGGAGTTGTCAGCTTCCGTTCAGACACATCTTCATAGAAAACCCTACTATGAGAGTACACCACTCACCCCGCATTCCATACATATTTTATTAAATACTGTGTGTCCGTCAGAAACTGTTCAGAGTTGTTAAGATACAAGCACACAAGGCCTCTCGCCTCGAGGAGCTGGTGTTGTCATTCCCACAGGAGATTCAACCTCGTGGCAATACCCAGCCTTCGATATACCTTGTGGGTGTGTGTTCCAGGGGACACTGGTTACCGATCCTCACAACGGGCCATGAGCTCTGCTTGCCTCAGATGTAGAGACCACATCTTTTTTTTTTCTATATCTGGTCTGATATTTCTTATGTGATCTGCACAGTACCAAATTGAAAGTGAATCAGAGGTGGGGGACATAGTTCCACGGTGGACCATCTACCTAGCGCATGCAAAAGAAGGTCCTAGCCCGGGGAAGAACAAAACTGTAACAAAAATCTTCCCATAAATGAAAACAAAGCAGCGAGTTTTGTTTCTGTTTTGTTTTGTATTTTTCCTCATCCAGGGTGATGGGCTAACCCTTGCCTCTGTTCTTTGGTTGAAGTAGACAAGGGGTCAGACGTGACAGGAGTCACACAAGACCTCTGAAAGCTGCCGGGTTGTCGGCCTCTCCGTGCTGTTCATAATCCGTTGATTGCAGGCTCGGGGTGCTTTCAAGCGTGACTGTCATCTTTCAGATTTCCCTCGTGAGTTCTTAGCTCTAGACAGTCAATGAAGCAGTCCTCTGACGGGGCCGGAGGGACAGGCCGCTCGGGCTGAGGGCCATTGCTGTTCCTTCAGAAGACCTGGGTCTGGGACCCAGCACCCACCTCAGGCGGCTCAGTTCCAGCTCCAGGGCACCCACACTTATGTTCACACACCCAACCCCTACACACATAGAGACACAATTTTAAAAATAAAAGTAAATCTTAAAAACAAAATAATCTGAGCTCTGTTTGTAGCATTTGCCCATTGCCGTGGTGTAAAGACTGTCACCGCGGCTAACTGCAGGCTCCAGATCTGTCATCAGTGAAAGCTAACAGTTCCATGTTACATAACGTTTCCAGTGAACGGATCAGTAGCCGTAAATCGCCTCTGAGAAGAGAGAGAAGCCAGGGAAAGCACAGCAGCTAGGACCAGGGACGTGTGCACTCTTGATCACCTCACCTTTCACGCAATTTATTTAATTGCGGGTTTTGCAATTTAAATTTTAAGAACAGGCCGTGTTTGACAGCTGCTTGCAAAATATCTGGCATTTCAACAGCTGGCTCAGAGCTGTCTCGGGGTCAGGCTGAAGACAGTACCATCCGTGACTTCCCTCTGTCTTCTTCGTCCGCCTGACAGCGTGCTGGCTTTCCTTGGGAGCCCGTCTGGAGCCACTCCTTCCCTGCTTCTGTCACAGGGGAACCCTCCCCTCCCCTTCCACCTGCAGCCCTGCCACAGCCCCTCCCCCATGCTCTGTCCACTTGGGAGGTGTACTGGCTGGTTTTGTGTGTTGGCTTGCACAGCTAATGTCATCAGAGGAAGAAGCCTCAGTCGAGGAAATGTTGCCATGAGACCCAGGTGTAAGGCGTGTTCTCATTTAGTGATCAGTGTGGGAGGGTCCAGCCCTCAGTGGGCAGTGCCACCCCTGGGCTGGTGGTCCTGAGCTGTGTGAGAAAGCAGGTGGGCCATGGAGAGCAGGTCAGTATGCAGCACCCTCCATGGCCTCTGCATCAGTTCCTGCCTCCAGGGTCCTGCCCTGTTTGAGTTCCTGCCCTGACTTCCTTCAGGGATGGACAGCAATGTGTAAAATGTAAGCCAAATATCCCTTTGCTCCCAATTTGCTTTTTGGTCGTGATGTTTTGTCACAGCAATAGAAGCCCTCACTAAGACAGGCATTCGCAGCCAATTCTGCACCCAGGAGCCAGCCTGCTCCTGACTTGTGTCTCATGCCCGACCATACAGAATGTGAAATCTTTCTGTGACCTCCCGGAGGAAACCTCACGTCTTACCTAGTAGCCCCGCTCCACCCGGAATCGTCCAGCTAAGGCCTTCCTGACCCTTCCTCTTGGCCATCACTGTCTGCGTCAATCACTCCGTATCAGCTTTACTGCTCCTACCTAACAACTTCAGGGCCCTAGCGTGTTCCCTCTGCCCGGAGTGCTCTTCCCCGACATCATTCCAGGACTGGCTCTTTATCGTCATACGGGGTCCAGCTAAGTATCTGCTTTTCAGAGAATGTCCCCTGACCATTCTAAGGTAACTCCCGCCCACATAGCCCCACCCTCTGCCACACCTGCAGTCTCCTGAAGTCAGGCAAATACTCAGCTTCAGGGAGTTCTGTGGAAGTAGCTATGGTCTCTTTCTCACGGGGTTGTGAGGGTCCACTGAGTTGATATATGGAAGCGTCATCTGTTTCCTGGATCATGCTAAGCACTACAGCTTGTGTGTGTGTGTGTGTGTGTGTGTGTGTGTGTGTGTGTGTGTGTGTGCGCGCGTGTGCGTGCATTGTACCCATAGCTGCGGGGTGGTCATCAGTTATTTGAGTAGTATTAATACCACCTCTATGGTTTTTCAAGTATTCGAATGCTTGTCCCCATCTGAAGATACTTGTCTGACTGTTTTATGTCTCTTCCTTAGGGATTTGGGCTCCTTGAGAGCAGTGACCTTGAACAAGGCACGCGTTGCTGGGTTTCAAGTGCTGTCGGGTCTGCTGCGCATCTCTTGTAGCGGTCACATTTGTGTCACCAAGAGGAAACCACTTGAAAGAAACAACTTAGGGAGAAGACAAAACTTGGCTCCCGGTTTCAGAGGGTTTTAGCCACAGTGGCAGGGAAGGCCTGCTGCATTCATGGTGGCAGAAGCCCCTGGTACAGGGTCCTTACATCGTGTGGGACAGGAAGCAGAGGGAAATCAGAACCCTGGACCAAGCTATAATCTTCAGAAGCCCAACTCCAGGGGCTTACTTCCTGCTAGGCCCCGCCCTCCAAAACACTCCATGGTCTCCCCAAATAGTATCCACAGTTTGAAAACAAATGCCTAAAATACGAGCCCGTGGGGGCCTTTCAGAATCAAACAATAGCAGTACCTAAATATTTGTGAGTGAACGTGTTCATAAGTGAGTAAACACAGAAATAAAGGGTGAGCACATTCGAGCCTTGGGTTACTGTTGGGAAATATTATCAGATGGTCCTGTAAGCAGCACTATGGTGAGGGCACAGATTCCTACTAGAAAAGGAGCCCCTGGACTCCCCCATGGCAGAGTGGGCTTCTGGGAATGCCTGGAACTGCTTCTCCCTGAGTGCTCCCAGGGTGTCAATCATCAGAAATGATGGGCTAAACCGAGTTCCGGTCATGAAGTCTAAACTGCAAGAGTGAGTGCTGGGATCACAGGCTGGTACCACCATCCCCAGATTTGAGTTTTCTAATTAGAAACAGAAATAAAAGTTGAATTTACGACTGTCAACTGAGACAGCCCCAAACCTGACATTTGCCGTGTGTTTAGCACCCGAGGGGCTGAACAATCTAGAACTGCCGGGAGTATTTCCCTTGGGCATGACGATGAGGGACTTTTTAGAGTTGGCTCCTTGAGATGGGGAGGCCCAGGCTGAGTGTGAGAGACACCATTGCAGGGGCTGGGGTCCTGGGACTGAATGACAGGCGAGAGTGAGCTCAGCATCATTCATTTCTCGGCCTCCTGCCCATGGGTGTGATGTAGTCAGAAGCCTCATGGTCCTGCTGTCTTGACTAGCCTGCTATGATGGGCTGTAGCCTAAAACTGTGAGCAAATCAACCTTCCCTTCCTTCCTTCCACTCTTTCTTTCTTTCTTTCTTTCTTTCTTTCTTTCTTTCTTTCTTTCTTTCTTTCTTTCTTTCTGTCTTTATTAGTGTTTTTGTCACACAAAAGAGCAAAACAGCTAATGCAAATATTCAATTTTGCATAATAAACAAGCAGATAAAGGAGCTGGTGTTTGTCATAGCTGGGTAAAGTTGGATCCGTCAGCACAGGGCACAACAGATCATGGGCCAGAGCTCTGGTAGAAGGAAGTGGGGTGTGGGCCCAGAGGTTGGGGCACTGAGATGACTGAATGCTGGGCCAATAGCAGTGTGACGTCAGAAAATGATGAGTGCCTGGGACCTGGGACCCATGGGCTTCTATGGATGAGACGCTATCTGGGACTCAGAGCTGGATCTCCTCCAGTCCCTGCACAGCTCAAGTCTTGAGTTACAGCTACTTTCCGGAGAAGGGGAGGAAAGAAACCCATGTTCCATTAAGTATCAGATCAGACAAAAGTTTGTAGTTGATCTTAAAGACATGACTTGTGTGTCCGGACATACAGCATGACCCCTGGGCAACATCCACGCCTTCTTATGTTGGGTAGGCCAAAGGTCAAATAGCACAGCTCATGAGTGGAAGTTACCAGCTCAGAGAAAGGTGAGTTCACAGATGAAGGGAGACATTTTAAGAAGAAACCATTATAAACATGGAAGGCTCCAGAAGAAAGATGGGTACAAATGTTTGAACACGGATGCACATGTGCTGTGGGAGGAAGAAAGTCAGACCTTTAAGGATATAAAAACGGGGCTGGGTTTATCCTTACATGGCTGTCTCTCAAAACCTTATGGTTAAGAGAATTAAAAATACAACCCTTGATGAAACATCCTCTGACCGCTCCGGAATAGACCGATGGCCCCTCTGATGGTTCTGCAGTGTGTGTGTGTGTAGGCGAGTGGAGAGAGTCATTTGGCAGAAGGGGGAAAGTTAATTTGAAAGAGGAAATTTGAGGTTAGAAAAACATGAAGGTGAATCACTCGTGATGAGCGTAAAGAAAGTGGGATTCAGTAAGGACCCAGAAAGACTGAGACCTGGGCCAGTGTGTGACCAGGGAGGACACAGAAGCCATGGAGCAGAGCCTCCTGCCTGTCCGTCACCACACTGAGACCAGGGCCAGCATGAGACCAGGGCCAGCGTGTGACCAGGGAGGACACAGAAGCCATGGTGCAGAGCCTCCTGTCTGCCTGTCACCCCACCAACACAGTCCCATGCAGTAGGCGAGTCAGGGCATGTCTGTGGGGACAGCTGGGAGGAGGTGTCTGAGGTTTGACCTGAGGCACTCTGAGACAAGAATGGCTATGTTAATACCTTCAGTCATGGGCACTAGAGAGGAAAGGAGGGTACTGGCCAGCTTTTTCCCATTGTGACGGGCAGGGGTTCCTGAACTCTCTGAGAAAGGAGAAAGCTGCATGAAGCCACAAGCAGGCAGGGAGTGTGGGTGCCTTTCTCTGCTCTTGGCTGGATGTGGTGTGACTTGCTGCTTGAGTTCCTGCCTGCACCTCCTCGAGCGATGAGCTGTAGTCTGGACACGGAAGCCAATAAACCCTCCACTCGGTTGCTCTTTGTCAAGGCACTCCATAGCAACCGCAGAAATGAAGCCAGAAAAATGTTCAAGGCGGAGAAAGGATGGACAGGGCAAGGTACAGGGGCATGGAGAGAAAAGAACTTGGAACTCCTGGCGTAGCAAAGAATCGAGAGCCAGGCAGACGGTTATTTACTGATCACCGTGTGTGGTTCAGATGCCAGCCTCTCCTTTAGTCACAAGAAACCCGAGGCGTGGATATGAGTTCCGTTTTGTACAGATGAGGAAATGCGAGTTCAGAGAAGTCAGTGTTAACCGCACAGCGAGTAAATAGCCAGGCCAGGATTAGAACCGCCGCCGCCTGCAGCATTAGAAAGCCCACATCATTTCCATCGGCACAACAGCTGCCCTGGGAGGGGAAGCGCTCAGCTTGGGGCTGAGGGAATATAAATGGCATCTCCCTCGAATGGTGGGGCCAGCATGCAAATAAGTCATGACTAGAAAGATGAAAAAGAGAAATGAGAAAGGGAGGTGCAGGAGGGGTCCTTGGGTCCTACCACCTGCTTGTCCTCGGGCCCAGGAGGCCGCTCTCAAGAGTATGAGAAGTAAAGCAAGTGGGCGTCTCAGCCAGGCTCACGGGGGCTCTTCTGTGGGCCCTGGAACAGCCAGTGCACACGGCTGAAGGATCCCTAGTCAGGCACAAGAGATTGCAGCTGATGAGGGCTGGCTGCAGGGGACACATGGGAGACGGAGGAGAGCAGCTAAGGATGCAGTCTATAAAGACTCACGCCTGGCAGGAAGTATGGTGGCTGTGCAGGGAGCCCAGAGACACGGAGGGTACAAAAAACAACTGTGCACAGCTGGGAGGGCAAATTTGTTATCTCTCCTTTGCTTTGCATAGGAGGAAACAGGGGCTCACAGACTTGAAGGACTCACCTCTGGTCGGTCCAGGCACCCAGGTTTCAGAACCATAGCACACCACGCTGTTTTCATCATATCTCTTTTTCCACTCTCTCCCCACTTCTCTCTCTCCTCTCCCCTCTTCCCCTCTCCTCTCCCCTCTTCTCTCTCTCCTCTCCCCTCTTCCCTTCTTCTCCTTTTCTTCTCTCCTTTTCTTCTTCCCTTCCTCCTTTTCTTCTCTCCTCCCCTTCTCTCCCCTTCCCACAAGTTTCCCTCTCTTTTCTCTCCCACTCTCCCTTTCTTCCTTCACCTCTCCCCATCCTCCTTTCTTTTTCTCTGACTGAACGAGAGCTCAGTACATAGCTCAGGCTAGCCTTATCATTGAGATAATCCTTCTGCCTTGGACACTTGAGTGTGTGCCTCCACATCCTGTTTATTTTTATTTTAAACAAAATGCATGTCTGTTGGTAAACTTTGATATCAGGAAATGGGAGATATTTTTGAGCAAGGCATTTTCATCCTATGTGAGTAGGGTGTTTTTATTTGCTTATTGGTTTTACAGTTTATTGGCTCCCTTGTTTCTAATGAAAGCAGCTATATTTTGCAGGTGACAATGACATTCACTCAGGCTTGTGTCTTGGGTCACAGTAGTGTGTTTAGGCACAGAGTCACATAGCTGTGGTGCTGTTCATCTGTCTGTTCCTCCTGCCTTCCTTTTGATTGGCAGCTTTCCAGGACACAGCGGTCAGTGGAAAATGCTAAGACCTGAATGTGAAATGTCCCCAGAGGTTAGTGTGTTGAAACACTCACTCGGTCTCCAGCTGGTGGTGCTGTCCAGGGAGGCTGCAAGACCTTCAGGAAGTGGGTCTGTGTGGGGAAACCCTTCACACCTATGGCCCACTCTACTTCCTGCCCCACCTAGATGTGAGATGGATCTGGCACCACGCCGTCCTCACTATGATATGCTGTATTCCTCTAACCACAGCCAGTCTCTCCTCTCTTAAGTTGGTTGAGCCATGTCTTTTTACCAAAGAGAGAAGAGCTGACACAGAAGGCAATTCTTAAATGACTGACTTAGTTTCATTCATAAAGTTGACAGGCTGCTGGGAACTGTTTCCGGGCTGACTCTGGAATCAGGGTTCTATACTGCAGCATTACGGGTAACTGAGTGGAATGGATTGTCGCCCCCCCCCAGTCATCTCTGTGCCCACAAAAATTCACACTGGATGTGCTTATTGCTACCAGTGCCATGGTGATACCCCCGAGCTGCTCAGATTACTAATTTAGATTCTTGTAAGGCTGTCTGGGAGAATGCCCACACATCCAGCTTTCTGTTTTAGAATGACTGCCGGCTCCTAGAAATCACAGTCAAGATGACTTGACATCACAACTGAATATCGCTGCACACTCCGTGGCTGTGTTTTATTGCTCTGCTTCGTTCTATAGGGCTCAAGAATATCGTTCTCAACGATTGGTAGGGTTAAGTTGCTCAGAGGCTGGACGGTGAGCCAGTCAGCACGGTGCTTGCTGCGTAAGTGGAAGGGTCTGAGTTCAGATCTCCAGCCCTTGTGTAAGAAGCCAGATGCAGCAATGGTGCGTGGTGCATGCTCCCCGCACTGGACATGCGAAGGCGGGAGGATCCCTGGGGTTTGATGGCTGGCCTGGACATCAGTGAGGAAAATATTTTCAAAAATAAGGTGGAGTGCGCCAGAGGCAGACATTCAGCACCAGCCTCTGGCCTCTAATTGGGAATGCCCCCCCAAATACATGTACTGGAATACACTATGAACATCACGGACACGCACATGCACACACATGCACACACCTACGCACACACACACCCAGGGAGTGTATTACGTGATTAAATGGTTCAATTACAGAGGCCCTGGTGGTACAAGCTTGCGGTTCCAGCTATGTGGGAGGCTAAGGCAGGAAAAGTCAAATGTTCAAGCCCTGTCTGAGCTACAGAAGGAATTCAAGACCAGCATCAACACCTTAGTGAGACCCTGGCTCAAAACAAAGACAAATCAGTGTACTAGTGGTGCTAAGTTCAATCATTCATACACACACTCATATGTATACACACACACGCACACACACACACACACACGTTCAGTGTCTTAACTACTACCCAGGCTCTTCCTGAAGAGATCGCCTGTCTCCTGAACAGATGGGCAATGTGTTCATTTCTCTTTGAACATCTTTTATCAGGATTGAAAGCTTCCCGTGCTGAGGGAAACCCTGTGTGACACTCATTATCCCCTCCGTGAACCGTGCTAAAGACCTCTTAAAATGGCACCCACGCTCCGAGTGTGATCCCCGACACCACCCACAATTTTTTAACGAGTTAAGTTTAACAGATGAGGTATAGACAAAAACATAGACCATGAAACTGGAGTATAAATCAGAAGGCATTCAGAAAGCCAAAAATGAGCAAATGAACACACAATTAAAAACTCATGGAGAGAAACAGAAGGTGGGAAGAGGCTTGTAGCCGGCGCCTTGGCCTAGTCTCGTTTGAAGGATCAGAGTCAACATTTTTGGCCACCAAACCCAACCCATACTGTCTCTATTGTAACAGCTCAAGTCTTCTGGTATTGCAAAAAAGAAGGAAAAAGGAAGAAAGACAAAAAAAGGGAGTAACCTTGTCTTTTTTCCCTCTGCTTACCATCTCAGATCCACATCAATAAACAAGTAAATAATAAATCTCAGCTCCAAGGCAACAAAAGAAGGCAGATAGGTTTTGTGTCAGGCAGAAAACATCTCCTCTCTCACTCTGCAACAAGACAGACATGCAGAGTGTGGCCTGGCAGAGGCCTGACCCTGGCTCCTTCAGCCCTGGAGCGGCACTGGCTAGAGAGCTGAGCCAGGCCACAGCAATGGCAGACATGCCTCGGCTGTGGACTGGACCCTGGGTTTGGGGGGTGGGGAGCAGAAAGGCTTTTGAAAGTAGCAAGGACTCCCCAAGCCTGACTCTGCCTGATTCACTCAGCCACTCCGGCAGGAGGATTCCTAGGTCTAGAAACAGTGGTAGCAAAATCAATGAAATGAACTAAACAAGGCAGAATTACCTAGCAACAGGGCCAGAAGCAGGGCCAGGGAGGGAGCTTTAGCGTTCTCAGTTCTGAACAGATGTGTGAGGGTGTGAGGCTCAGGTCAGCTCCCCAGGGAGCAGGGAGTGCAGAGCAGGGGCTCCTGTCAACTGGGCTCTCCATGGGTGTGTCCTCCAGAAGCTGTTTCTAGGTGTCTTATTTCAGGATGACAGTCTCTTCTGTGCCCATTCAGGAGGCAGAGGTGGACATGGAGCTAGGCAATGCCCTTGGGGCCTCCTTCCTAGGGCACAGGGTCCCAAGTGGACTCAGAATGTCAGAGGCAGATTCTGGCTGAACAGAAACTAATGTAGAGCCAGACACAACGGTGCAGTCCCATCATCCTGAGTCTGGGGCCAGTCGTCATAGTGGATTCAAGGCCCAGCTGGGCTATGTAGTGAGACGCTTGAAAAGAAAAAAAGAAAAGAAAAAACCAGAGCTGGGAGATGAGAGTCAGATTGGTAAGTGTGGTCCCTGAGGCACTGTCTGTCCCGTAAGCTCTGAGTCCCGAGGGTACATAGCAGCCGCAAGTTGACTGGATTCTGCCCCAGGAGGGAGTGGTCCAGGGTGCAGAGGATGGAGAGGGGAACAGTCTTTCTGAAAGAAAAAGAGCCAACAGGTTTGGGTACAGTCTGTACAGTCTGTGATATTCAATACTGGATCAAGACAAAAGGGGGAGGGGCTGGAGAGAAGACGCGGTGGCTGAGAGTCCTGGCTGCTCTTGCAGAGGTTAGGAGTTCGAATTCGGTTCTCAGCGTTCATGGAGCAGAGCACAACCTTCAGCGACTCCGGCTCCGGGGAATCTGATCTGATGCCCTCTTCTGGCCTCCTCGGGCA
>JAQHUG010000430.1:379663-397069 GCA_028555095.1 Dicrostonyx torquatus | reverse complement strand
TGTATTGGAAACTCCCAGCACCATGCCCATGGGTTGTTTTGCATGGGTCCTTGGGATTGCACTCAAGCCCTCGTGCCTGCATGGCAAACGCTCTTCCAGCTGAGCCACCTCCCCACTCCTCACATTCTTTGCCGTGACCAGGACCACAAAGTGCTCTGGAACTTCGGGCATTAAGCATAAAAAGACAAAACCCTAGGAAGGCAAAGATCTGGAAGCTGGGATCAAGCCATGCCCCTTGATCCTTGCTTGGCTCAGTTCCAGGAACGGCACAGTATTAACATCACATGCCAGTCAGAAGCCTAAGGTCCCAGAGGCAGAGATTCTATCCTATGATGTCTTCATCCTTGAGTCTTGCTTTAGAGTCTGTCTCATTGCTCAGACCTGTATCCTTTCATTATATAGTATATTCCTTCCAGGAAAGGTGGTGGTAGCACACGCACACACGCATGCATGCACGCACACGTACAACACACACATGCACACACATGTTGTGCACATACACATACAATTAAGATACTCATTCACTCCTGGGATTAGTAGCTCATGCCTCTAGTAGTAACACTTGGAAGGAAGAGGCAGAAGGATCAGGAGTTCAAAGCCAGCCTCAGCTACATAGCCAGTTCAGAGCCAGTCTGGGCTATATAAGATCCTGTTTCAGAACAAACCAAACCAAGCAAGATATGCATTCATTCATCAGCATTCAATGCCTGGTACGAAACAGTGCTAGGGAGTAAATACGTAGTGAATAAGAAGTGATTTCTTGCACTCAGGTTGCCCGCTGATGGACGTGTGGTAACTTCCTCATGTTTGGTGGCTTCTGTTTCTGCGAGGTTGTGGGGACAGACACCACACTGTCATCTGCCTTGACACTGAGATGATCTAAGTGATCAGAAGGGCCAGTCCACGCTCACCCACATGCCCACCCTGCTCAGTGTTTGCCCTAAGTGACCCAGAGGTCAGCTGAAGCATCCCTAAAATGGGAGACACACCAGTGGCAGGCTGTACACGTGGAGACACACCAGTGGTAGGCTGTACGCGCTTTGCAAGCCATCTCCCCCGTAAGGCGGCCTTCTGACAGCTGGAGAATATCATCCGCTAACGTCGAGTGAGATGGGCTGAGGTGGTGGTTAAAGTTTCTGAATGAGTCAGGCCCCCAGTGCTAAATTTATTAATGAATCATGCTCCTTGCCTCACAGACGCTGTGGCGGAAAGTGAAAGAGGAAGGGGCCCTTGGAAGTCTGTTTTTAACGATGTGTTCCAACCCTCCATCCTCTGGGGCACATTTCAACATGCCTTAGCAATCTAAAACACTTGTCACAGACCTGGTTCTCCTGCATTTGGAAGAGTAAGTGAGGTCTCTTCTCTAAGGAGAGCGTCTAGCTTTCATCTTCGTCCAGAGGTTTCAAATTCTAAATTCCTCATGGCCATGCCGTCCGTGGCTTCTGGTGTCTTCCTCTTCGTGAGATTCAAGTCTGATCTCTGCAGGTGTCACTAAAGCCTTCTTGGACAATAGTCGTCTTCACATCTTCTTGCCTTGCACCTTTAGGCTAGCCTTCGTCCTTTTTCTAGGCTACCTTCCCATTCCATAGTTCCAGTCTCGGTCTCCCGAGAGGCCATTTCTCAGGCGAGATCTCCAGTGGGCCCTTCCCTGTCCATCCTGCGTCTTCCTCTTCTACTACAGCTTCTGCACATGCGTAAGAACTGCAGTTCTTCCACCGTGTCTGAAATTGCATTATTCATCTCTGCAGCTGCTCATAGGAACTGCGTGGGGTCCTTGGTCGGCTGTGACATCATTTCCCCATCATCCTTGATGTTTTTGCTCTCCTGCCAACCCCAAACCCTGCTCTGTTCCTGCTGTGCTCTCTAGACCTGCCCTTGGTAGTAGGATAAAGACTCAAAGTTTGGTAGGATTGGCTTTCTACAAATTTACCCTGATCTGCAACATTGGGGTGTTGTAAAGCTTGTCACACACCTGCAACCATCTCTCCTGGATAACATTTCTAAATACTCCATATCCTTTAAAACTCCATCCATACAATGTATGGGCTTTGAAAATCCATTTGTCCTCTTGATTCACACGGAATACTGAGGCAAATCTATTATCTGCCTTCTTCTCACTCTTCCTTTGTTCCTTTCTCTGTAAAAAGCTGAATGGCCAATAGCAGTAGAGGGATAGGCAGAGCTGGTGGGCAGACAGAATAAGTAGGAGGAGGAATCTAGACTTGGGGGAGAAGAGAATAAGGGAGAAAGAAAGGGAGACACCCAGGGCCAGACAGACAGACATGGAGGAAGCAGGAAAGTAGAACATATGGAATGAAAGGAAGGTAAGAAGTCCCGAGGCAAAATGTAGAGGAAGAGAAACAGGTTAAGATATATGAGCTAAGCTGGGCCGCACGCCTTTAATCCCAGCACTTGGGAGGCAGAGACAGGAGGATCTCTGTGAGTTCGAGACCAGCCTAGTCTATAAGAGCTAGTTCCAGGACAGGCTCCAAAGCCACAGAGAAACCCTGTCTCAAAAAACCAAAAAAAAAAAAAAATCAAAAAATAAAAATAAAAAAAAAGATATACGAGCTAGCAAGAAACAAGCATAAAATAAGGCCAAGCATTCATAATTAGTAATAAATCTTCATGTCATGATTTTGGGGCTGGTGATCCATATATCTATCATCTACCAATCATCTATTTATAATCTATAATCTGTCTATCATGCATCTATCATATCTCTATCTATCTATCTGTCTATCATCTATCTATCTATCATCTACCTACCTACGTATCCCTAATCCACCTATTCATCTTTCTATCATTTGTCATCAGGCATCTCTCCATTTTCACTTGAAGAAATGATTTGATGCCCAGTTGTAGGCAGTGTCATCAGCTGACACCCTCTAGATTCCATCTCCTTCATTGTCTTCCTTTGACGCAGAGATCATCTTGCCTGTATCCTACAAGAGGACCCATGTCCGTGACTGACGAAAGCGCTTCTACTCTCCTGAACTTCAGGCAGCTGCAAGGTTATTGACAACACTCCTGAGTTGCCAACCCCCATCATATTTCTCGGTCTAACCAAAGACGTCATCTTTCCTTAAGAGGGCATCCTTGGTAATGAACATACCATTGTCTTAGTGTCTCCTTCCAGAGACACCCACCTTGGAGTGTTTGCAGAAAATGGTAGAAGCCCATTTCACTGCCCGCTGGAAGGGTAGATGACAGACAGATGCCCCCTAGCAGAGGACGCTGGTTTTGGGGTTAAACATTCACCAGTAGGAACGGCAAGGTGTGCTGGTAGAAGATGCTGAGTCAGAGGGTGTGCTGCATCCAACCATGAGGCACACGGAGGGACTCACAGCTCTTCAGGCAACAGCACTCTGACAGCTAACAGGTCCCGCCGAGGGTCATGAGCTGTGTGAGAAGACAGCTGGGTAACTGACGGGGATGATGAGTCTGACAGCCCGAGGGCTCCTTGTTTGTACAGTCTCAGCTGCAAGTAAGGAACGGTTCTCGGGCCAGGTCATCTGAGTGACATCAACGAAGGCTAGTGGCTCAGGCCACGCAGACCCCTTACGGTCTTGGTTGGGGACACCTGGGACCTGAGCAACTAGGATGCGGATGTTTTGGTCGGTACATTTGCGATATTATACCTTTATTGTGAATTTATCGATCTAATTTTCTCACCGAATTACTAATTGTTGCCTCTCTCTCATCTGTCCCTTCTCTCCCATCAACCTAGGAAAAACTGCCCACCAGAGGAAAACTGCTCCCGGTGAGAGTTTTCAGGAGGGTCTCTCTTTTTATTTTATTTTTTTTTCTTTTGGTTTTTCGAGACAGGGTTTCTCTGTGGCTTTGGAGCCTGTCCTGGAACTAGCTCTTGTAGACCAGGCTGGTCTCGAACTCACAGAGATCCGCCTGCTTCTGCCTCCTGAGTGCTGGGATTAAAGGCGTGCGCCACCACCGCCCGGCTCCAGCTGCTGGGGATTACTGACTCCGCAGGATTTGCCGTGAGTTCCCTGGGAAGCCCGTTCCTGCTCTACAGCCTTTGCTTTGCTTGACCTTTAACCTCTGCCTGGCAGCTGCTTTTCCTGTCTGCTAACTGCCTTCCACGTGACTTTGCCATAAAGCAAGTGCATAGCTGCTCCACAGGTTGTCGCACGGACCTGACATGTCCTACAAGCTCATGTTTCAGACGCGTTGTCCCCGGCGGCGGTGCAATTTGGGGGTGTCCCGGCAGGTGAGATATAACAGGGAAAGTCACAGGGTTGTATTATCTCTGCTCCCCGGTTCCCTAACTCATCAGCTGAGCTGGTCCACATGTCCTCCCTCCTGTGATGGCCTAAGCCTAGTGTTACTGGGGAACCCAAAACAATCTTTCCTCCCACGAACTGTTTCTGTTAGTGTGTCCCTCCAGCGATATAAGGTGAGTGGTGCATGAATGTGGCTCTCCACTGAAATCCTAAAGTTGACCCAGGTTAAATGAAGCCGCTCAATCTCCCTGCACCATCACCCCATCCTACTGTTGTCCGTCTGGCTCACCCCGTTCAGGTTCTCAAAGGCTGCAGGCACAAAAAGGGACAATATGCCCAGAGAGCCATCAAAGAGGAAGTCGCCTATAGATCCGTGTGGTCAGGCAGATGATGCCCACCCGTGAGGAAGTCGGAAGGTTCACTCTGTAAGAAAGAAGAGGGCACCAACTAGGAAATTCCCTGCTGTTGTCTGGGTGTGTGCCTTGCTGGATCTCTCTTCCTTTCGTTTTCTGCTCTCCTCCCTACTTGCTCGTTAGAGCTTAATTACTTAAGATGTTACAAGTTCCCAACCCATTATTATCTTTGCCGTGGTGCCACTAAAAATCCTACATCGGCCCAACAGATGGAACGGTGAAGACTGACAACCTGTCGCCTTGCTACGTGACAGCATTCTGGGGAAGGAGGGGGTCTAGGCTGTGTAGACTTTGAATTTTGCAGTGTGTTTGTAGTCTGGTGGTCAAGGAATCCTTCATAACTTGTGGGTTAGAGATGGGAGGCTCACCTGTAACATAAGTCAGCCATAGAGAGACAGGCTGGGACGCTTTGTCTAGGAGAATCAGGGTCACATGACAGGCAGTGTTCAGCTCAGCAAAGTCATTATTGCTGAAATGATATAATGTGAATTCTTTCCTTCCCTCCAGCTTCTTGCTGCTGAATCTAATTCTTTATACCAAGGCTGCGGGAAAGAATACATTAGAAATATTAGAATACTAGTTTTAAGAACACTCAGGCTAGCTGGAGACATCAGAGTCTGGTGTGGGGTTTGATATCACATTTACCAGTTTGTACTGGAAAAGGTGACTCATGAATACAAGGATCACCAGTTAAAGCCATGGACAAGTGCTAACCCGAGACTTAGAGACCCCAGAACCTTGAGCCCTTTCCCTCTGATGGGCTTCAATCTTTTTCTCTTGACACTGTCTAACGGCTGAGTGGTGAAGCTGGGGACTCATGGAGTCCGATAGCTCTCATTCTGTGGCGCCTCCCACATCAGTTCCCCTGTCCTGTCCATAGACTTAATAATCTGTCTGTCTGTCTGTCTATTTCCTGATACAATCTGTCTGTCTGTCTATTTCCTGATATAGTCTGTCTGTCTGTCTATTTCCTGATACAAGGTCTTAAGTAGCCAGGCTGTCATGAAACTCACTGAGTAGCTGAGGAGGACCTTGAACTTCTGATCCCCCTGCCTCCACTTCCCTAGTGCTGGGATTACAGATATGAAACACGGCACCCAGATAATTTAACATTTTTTGAGAGAGAGAGAGAGAGAGTCTCCCTCTACCCCAGACTGTTCTGAACTCACTATGAAGCCCAGCTTGATTTACAACCCACAGTGATCCCCTATGTCAACCTCCCAAGTGCTGGGATTGCAGGCATGAGCTACCACATTGGGCTACTCATATTTTCCCCCAGTGACTCCTGAAACAATCACTTTGGCCCCTATTTTATACCTACAGGGCTCTCTCACTGAAGAGAGTGGGAACTGGTTTCAGAATTGCTCAGCAGAATGCCAGGGAGCTGTTGTGACTTGAAAACTCTGTTGAAATAATAAATGATTTTAGACACGGGCCAAAAGTGAGGAAGGCGTCAACTCTGTGGCTGGCACGGAGCTTCCTGTTCATTAGCATCTCTCGGTTCATGCCCTCCCTCAGGTCACGCGGCCCACACAATCTGCCCTTGCTCCCCAGTGTGAAACCTACTCCAGAGGTCAAGACCCACCCAGAAGCTACAGAAGACTTTGGGGAATGCCATCTGCCTTCGCTAGTTCCGTCTTTCTTTGGTATAACCTTCCCTTGCTAAAACATGATTCTTTCTGGTCCATTTCTAAAGCCATCCCCGCTAAATATCATGAAAGACTAAAAATGACCTTGACATCGACACCAGTGGCCTGTGGCCCACTCAATACAATACTCTGTTTTAAATAGCTACCTTGCCAAAAATAAAACCTTGGACATCAATACTGACTCACCATTCATCTAGTGATTATTTACCCTGAGTGTATAATGCAAGGCCCTGCACTAAATGATTTCACCATGTTGGATTATTTAGTAATCACAATAACCCAGAAAGATTAGCGTCTAGGCTCGATAAAGGCAAAAGCAACCCCCTCCCCGCAGAACCTCAGAGAGGGAATTAATTTGCTGAAAGTCAAAGAAAACGCATTCAAGCCCAGGCAGACAGAACCAAGGGCTCAGGATGTGAAGGGCAGTGGATCTTGGCAGCCCCTCCAGTCTCCATCTTCATCTACCTGCACGTTTGCAAGGCCATGAGAACACTATCCATCTTCATCTCCCTGTACATCTGCAAGGCCGTGAGAACACTGCTTTTTCGTTTTTTCAGCATAAGTGAATTAGAGGACCCGTCTTTTGCATGTTTCTGAAACTGAGACTCAATTATGCTCCCAAGTAATACCAACGAAATTACGTACTCTTTCGAAACCTTATTAATCTATAGTCCGGCCGTGTGGGAGCAGATGGAGAGGCTCGGTTTCCTTCTGTCAAGGTGTCCGCAGTAGGTGACAAATATTAGCAGAGCCCTCCAGAACATGCACACATCTGAAATCCAGATTGTAGGTACAGAACAACACATCCAGCAGGTGGGCTGGATCCCACCATCCTCTGCTCTGGGGTATGGTTACCAAGTCTTCCAATATTTCACTGGACCCAGTGCTATTGGCTTACAAATGGTGATTTCAGCTGACTTACAAATGGCTATTTTAGCTGGGTATGATAGCACGTGCCTACAATCCTAACAAGGACACACTTGGAGGTCTGTGGCAAGAGGATTGCTATGAGTTTAAAGTCATCCCAGGCTATACCATGGTGAGTTCTAGGCTAGCCTGGGCTACATATTCCCCATCTTGAATAGACAAAACAAAACAATCAGCTGTTTTGTAGTTGGGACTTGTGTTTGTCTTTGTTCTCTGCTGTTTGCTGTTTCTAAAGTGAACAACTCTAAACTCAAAGCTATCCAGAGTCTTAACAACAAATAGACACCTATGTGACCCATCTTGCACACACAGACTTACTTCATTAGCTGTATAACAAAAAAATGTATGAATTAAATTTTATAAAATTAAAAGCATTTTCTCTTGGAAGACAAAAACCGAAAGCCTGACAGCATGACATATTATCATCTCTTGAGTGTGAGAAACCATCAAAGCTCAGCCATGAGTCAAAAGCCCCAATAAAAGCAAATGCACACTGTTGCTCATACAAGAAGAGTTGTACATGGGCAATAGGTGTTCAACCTCATTATTCCAGGGAAAAATGGAAGCTAAGGCCACAACAATGTCTCCTACACTTTAGAATTGCGACAAACAAAAGGACTAGAGTTCCTGATGTTGGTAAAATTGTAGAACAAATGACCTTCTTGTCAGCAGAAGATCAAAATGGTACAGCCACTTTGGAAAGTAGTTGGAAGATTTTTGGAAATTAAATTACCCTAGAGAACCAGAAAAAAAAAGGCAACAAAGCAAAGTATTAGCAGATGGAAAGAAACAGCAAACATTTAAACAGAAATAAACATAGAGGGTGGAAAAACAGAAAATAAACGAAACTGAGTTGACAGTTCCTAGTACTCAAAGCCACCCATAAGTCTAGAGAATAAGATGCCCTCTTCTGGCTTTCTTGGGCACCAACAACACACATGGTATTTATACACAAATGCATGCAAACCACTCATACACATAAAATAAAAATACATTTTTAAAGATTAAAAATTATTTTATGAATATGGATGAAGAAGGCTTGAGCTGCTCTGTAGCCGGCCTTTGTGAGCTTCCTAATACGGGCGCAAGAAACCATACCCAGGTCTTTGGTGAGAACAGCAAGTACTGACTCGCGAACCATCTCTCTGGCCCAGCAAATGGATTCTTCATAAATAATAAACCAGGTTTTTAATAACTGATGAGCTAAGAAAAAATGGAAGAGGAAATAGTCAACGATACCATAGAAATAACATGGGTGATATGATTTCTGTGACTAGCACCCAACGAACTGGAAAACTCAGCCTGCACAAATTTCTAGAGACGTACCCTACCTGGACAACAGCATGAAGAACAAGAGATACTGAACAAGCCTCTCACCAGCCAATCAGTAATCAGAAGCCTCCCAACACGGGAAAGCCCAGACCATGTGGCTTTATGGCCGAATTCTACCACACACTTGATTAGTAGGTGACAATACTTCTCAAAGTCTTCCCCTAAAATGGATGGGAAGGGAATGTTTCCAAACTCCTTTTGTGAGGTCAGAATTATCCTGACGCCCATCCTGCGTGAAGACAGAAAGATAAGAAAGAAAACTGAAGGCTAATATTCTCAATGAACATAGGCATGAAATTCTCATAACGGCACGTTAAAGATCATATACTATGACTACGGAGGGTTTACCCCTGGAATTGCAAGGATGGTTTGATATATGAATTTACAGTCTGGTCTTGGTCTGCCCTAGTCTCCCTCCATCCACTTGTAGATTCTTCCATTCCAAGAGGTTGTCTTTGTCCCCAAAGTTCTCCCATGGGAACTCATGAGTCCCCCTCTCCCCTTCTCCTTACCAGTGTCTTTATTTCATGACATCCTCAGAAGAATCCACAGTCCTCTCTCTGATGACAGGACTGGTCATGAGTCACTCAACATGACTGGCTTTGTTAGCCATACAGTGCCCTCAAGTCCCCCGTCCTTCACAGTGTCCCCACACACCTGCCCTCAAGTCCCCTGTCCTTCACAGTGTCCCCACACACCTGCCCTCAAGTCCCCTGTCCTTCACAGTGTCCCCACACACCTGCTCTCAAGTCCCCTGTCCTTCAGAGTGTCTGCAGTGCTGAGTCTGTCATCTTTGCTGTCCTGAGTCCGGCAAAACTGTCAAGGTCCTTACAGAAGCTAAGTCCCCCTGCTGTCCCAGCTCCTCATTCTGACTTCCTTGCTGTCCCACTGCCAGTCACCCCTACCAAATTCCTCTAACATCCTTCAGTTAAACCCAGAAGTTTTCTCTTAAAATAAGCACTGAGAAGAATTCCTGGCCCCAGACCCGAGAGAGTTTCAGTAGGTTGTGTGTGTGTGTGTGGTGTGTGTGTGTGCTCACAGGCTACTAAAAGCTGGTGTTCTGCACATGTGTCCCTGATGTGACAACGTGGTGTGGTTTAGTTCGTAGCTCATTTGTGAGTGCCTGACAGAGATCTAGCTGACAGGCCCTCCTAGGGAGAGGCTCAGGAGTCCTCTCTGTTCTGGGAGACCAGATGGGCACTCTTCTACTTTCTCCTAAGTGTGTGAAGTTCCCTTGGGCCCTCGGGGGACACTGGGCTCGAATTCCCACAGTCCTGGCTGGTTAAGCATCAGAACAAAGCTGTTTGTATTTCTTTCCTCATCAGTGTGGGGAAACACTTGACAAGAAGCCGCTGAAGGAAGGACGACATTTATTTTGACTCAGGGTTTGCGGGCACAGCCACAGCAAAGGGAGGTGGCTGTGGTTGGGACAGAAGAGATGAGCAGCCCCTTGCTCATCTCTGGACGGATTGGGAAGCCGAGACAGAAGAGGGAACAAGGCCTGGAAGTAAACCTTAAGGGTCGTGATTACCACAGAAACCTTTCAGAAATACCTTAAAGTAGGAAAGATTTGCTGGGTGGTGGTGGTGGTGCACGCCTTTAATCCCAGCACTCGGGAGGCAGAGGCAGGCGGATCTCTGTGAGTTCGAGACCAGCCTGGTCTACAAGAGCTAGTTCCAGGACAGGCTCCAAAGCCACAGAGAAACCCTGTCTCAAAAAACCAAAAAAAAAACCCAAACCAAACCAAACCCAAACAAAACAAAAAACCCAAAAAAGTAGGAAAGACTTATGGCTTGTGACTTCAGCAGGCTTCAGTCTGTCACCGTGGAGGAGGCACAGAGGAGTTGGCACCACAGACCACACAGCGGGGGCTTCTCACGTCGTGGTGGGCCAGGAATAGAGAACAGGACTGGATACAGGCAAGCTCCAGCTTCCAACGACTTGATCACGGTGCTCTCCTCTCTCCTTGACTCAATGAGACTTCACTCCTCAAAGTTCCCACAAGCTCCCCAAATGTGCCGCCAGCAGGGGACCAAGNGTTCGAGACCAGCCTGGTCTACAAGAGCTAGTTCCAGGACAGGCTCCAAAGCCACAGAGAAACCCTGTCTCAAAAAACCAAAAAAAAAACCCAAACCAAACCAAACCCAAACAAAACAAAAAACCCAAAAAAGTAGGAAAGACTTATGGCTTGTGACTTCAGCAGGCTTCAGTCTGTCACCGTGGAGGAGGCACAGAGGAGTTGGCACCACAGACCACACAGCGGGGGCTTCTCACGTCGTGGTGGGCCAGGAATAGAGAACAGGACTGGATACAGGCAAGCTCCAGCTTCCAACGACTTGATCACGGTGCTCTCCTCTCTCCTTGACTCAATGAGACTTCACTCCTCAAAGTTCCCACAAGCTCCCCAAATGTGCCGCCAGCAGGGGACCAAGCGCTCAAACCCACGTACGGCGAGGGCACGTCACATCCAAACCGTAGTCAAAGCACAGTGACCTTTGACCCAGAGAACATCTGAGGGCCACAAGGCTGTGGAAACACATTGGGATTCGCTAACCCTGATCCCATGCCAGTCCTCATATTGGCTGGACCAAGGTCACATGATTCACTTCATTCTGGAGGAAGTGGGTAAGAAGCCCTAAGGGGTGGTTAGTCTTCATTCCCTAGAACTGCTTACACTGGCCAGGGTATTCTGCATCTTCCCAAGCTCAGCATGCAAGAGTGGCCATAGGGCGCATGTACCATAACGCAAGCACTACTCCAGCTGGGAGGCCTGCACACATGCACCCCAAAGTTTCTCTGCAAACTCTGCCCTTCAGAGAGCTCTCAGAGCACAGCACACAGGCTTGCGTTTGGGCACAGGTCAAGGAAAAAGGCGGGCACGCGCGTCTGAGTGGCACAGCTAACAGAGTCACAAGGTTAAACCATGCGTGGCAAATCCTTCCCATCCACACGCTCACGTGTCATCAGCCTCTTCCAATTACAGGCGAATCCTGGGCCTCGGGGAGGTGACTGCTCTGGGCCTTGTGATCCCAGCGAGGTTCAGGAGCTGGAGTGGGTTTGGCTGAGTCACTGCTGACTTCAAGACCCCACGCAGGTCACCTGACCGCCACATGCCCCAGCTAGCCTGGTTGTAGAACTGAGGAAACACAGCCCGGAAGGCCCCGGGGCGCAAGTGCTGGCTTCTTCACATACTGCCCTCGGAGTTTCTGGGGGGCACAGATGAGCTCTCCCGGTGGCTGAGGGATCCTGGGATCCACCTAAGCAGCCTTGATGCTAAACCACCGTTGGGAAAGAGCCGGTTTCACGTTCTTTGAGTTGCAGTGCCGCGTACCGGTATTTAAAGTTTTAAAAATATTCATATAGATCACGTGATCTCATTTGCATGGTGTTAAGCCTTAGAAAACCATCAACGGCACCTGGATGTTTATGTGCAGCCGTGCTCACCTGGGGGGGTGACCCCGATGATGAAAACTGAAGTGGTCTCAGACATAAGTGGATAGCCATTATTCTGCCAACCGTGATACACATATATGTTAAAAGGCTGCGTAGCCTTGAGGAGTTACAAAATGGCCAGGCCAGATTAATGATCTGGAATTATGCCCAGTAGCCAGGAAGTAGGAAAGAGTGTTTCAAGTCTGTTAGAATCCGACTCATCGAAAACTATCTTCTCCTGCGTATAAACCGAAGATGGGAGGAGAGAGGACACGCTGTGAACAGGCGCGTCATCTCTGGAGTTTCGGTTCCTAAATTCTTTTCCAGTCTCTTACAAAGAACCTGTGTTCTTCTTCTTCTTCTTTTTTTTCCCTCCCCATAGAAGTTCATTTTGAAATGTCCACAGTCTCTGCACTTGGGCTGCCTGCCGTCGACAGGCCAGCCGGCAGCACACCTACAGAGCCCTGGGGACACAGTGACACATCTGTGAGCTGACGCTTGAGCAATTCCAGGCCTGGAGGCTGTACCGCCTGAGGACGGAGTGGGCTATTTTTCCATTTCATTTTTTTTTTTTGAGGAGGAGGTTGAGCCTGAAGAATGATGTCTCTGTGGGTGGCTTCTTAGATTCTCCTTGCACGTGGCCTCCAGCCTGACTCTTGTAATTCTGGCTGGCCGACTAGCAAGCTTGCCACAGCAGCAGGCTCCTCAGCATCGCATGGTGGCTCCGTTGCAACTGGCGTAATCACCTGATCCGGAAGGCAGCGCCTGCTGTGGTTCCAATCTGTGTTCCACGGGGTTGGATGTATGATTCCCCAGCAGGTGGCGCTGTTTTGGGAGGCTCTGGAGCCTTCATAAGATAGTGAGGAGCTGGAGGAAGTGGGTCTTTATGCATAGGCCTTTGAAGGTCCACCTGGCCCCTGGTACCAGTCCTGACCTGTCCTTTGTGGCCCCAACCACATGCCCACACTGTGAACTGCGTCCCCGGGGCTCTGTAGGTGTGCTGCCAGCTGGCCTGTCTACGGCAGGCAGCCCAAGTGCAGAGACTGAACATTTCAAAATGAACTTCTATGAGGAGGAAAAAAAGAAAGAAGAAGAAGAAGGAGCAAGGCTCTCCGGGGAATGTCCCATGCAGGTGTCCTGGTGAGCATTAGCTATCAACTTGACACAGCCTAGAGACAACTTCAAGAGGAACTGCCCAGGTCAGATTGTCCTGCAGGCATGTCTGTGGGACGGTCTTGGTCACTAATTGCTGCAGGTGGGCCCAGCCCAGTAGGTCACAGCATTCCCTGGGCAGGTGGTCCTAGGCTGCCTAAGTCTGAGATCCAAATGAGCCATCAAGAAGCCTTCCTCCAAGGTTTCTGCTCCATGTTCCTTCTTGAGTTCCTTCCCTGAGTCCTCTGGACTGTGATGGCTAAGATAGAGTCACTCCGTTTCTTCCTCGAGTTGTGTTTACACAGTGTTTTGTCAAACCCTCTTTCCATAGCAGACCCCTCGGAGATGAAAGCCGTCTGTGCCACGCCCCTCCCCCACGCTCCACGTTGGAAAGGAAACAGGTTTGTTTGGGAGACGAAAAAAAAATCGGCTCACGCCAACAGAGGCTGGATGGCGATACCTTCCTAAGACAACCCAGACATTCGCATCCCTTTAACCCAAACCCAGGCGCAGAGACGGCCGATCCCAACCTTCCCGTCTGCTGAGAGCCATAGCGTGGCGCCGGTGCCTGCTTGCGCTTGTGCAGAGCAGAAAATGCTGAAGGTGGCCCAGAGTCCTGCGCCAGCAGGAAGGCGGTCATTCACACAACAGAAATCAAGTATCATCATCAGCTTTCTTGAATATCGCCTGCCTTCGTATCTGGTATCCTTTTCGGGTACAGAGGAAATTGGAGAATTTAACAGTCCTTGCCCTCGAAAGCCCGATGTCCTGTTGGGACTAATGTGAAGGTTTGGAATGTGCGGAGATAGATAATTCTGGGAAGGGGCTGCAGCTGGGTGGAGGCAGAATGGAGAGACGAGGTTTGATGTGAAGGAGCGAGGGCCTCTTCCCCTGCTAACGTGATGTGACCAAGGGTCCCAGGAATCCTTCGTGGGTGTCTGAAATAGGGGAAAGAAGGAAAGTAAAGCCAAGAGGTGTGGCTGAGTCACCGAGGCGACAGCTTAGCTGGAGGCCACAGCGAGGACTTGGTCTTTGCCCTGTACATCTTGGGGAGCCGCTGGAAGCTTTCGGGGGCGCAAGTGCGGGTTTTCTTGTGTGCTGGGGACTGCCAAGGCGCAGGGTGGATAGGATAGGAGCAGGGTGGGCGATCAGGATGTGACTGCCACAGCGGAGGCGGCTATGGCTAGACCAGGAAGATGTAGGAAGTTGGCGATTTCAGAGGGAGCTGCGACAGGACCTGCTGGTGTCCTGACTCTGGGGTGAAGCCACAAAAGGCACTTTCGGGGCCATCGGCCTAAGCCCCTGAAGACTACAGCGATTTCCTAAGATGGGGAAGAGTGGGTGGGAGGCCGTGGCCGTGTGTTTTGGTTTTCACTGCCCGTGTGCTTACGGAAACTGACTCAGTGAAGAGGGAACCCACGCACGGAGTGACATTCCCACAAACTCTGGTCTTTTTTTTTTTGTCAGATTATCAAATGTAGTACGATTAATAAAGACCCAGAGACAGATAGTGGGGTCAGAAAAGCAAAACTGCCAGCCACAGGCTCTTACCTTGACCTCAGTCTGAAACGGCTTTATTTTATGTGTGCTTCTGTTTAAAGATACTTTGTTTAAAGATACTTTGTTTAATGTGTATTGTTGATTGATTGATGCTGAAATTGGCCGGCAGCACTGCAGTTTACACCTGAAGGAAGTTGCCCGATAGATGTATTTTCTTTGTCAGGCCAATCTCTGCTTTCTTAAACGTAGGGACACAAAATAGCACTTCAATTCAGTGTCTAGGGAGCATTCTGACAGCGAAACCACCAACCGGAAGCATCCAAATGCACAAACATGTAGCTTTAAGTACGAGTGGAATAAGCGGGAGAGGATGCTGTCATAGCGACAGTTAGCTGCAGCATTAAGACGGAACACTGCCCCAGCAAACCACGGCGTGGGCCTCCGGCAGCTCCACGCATGTCTGAAAATGATTATGAGCGTGTCATGGGTACTGATCTGGGGTCACAATTGCATGTTGGTGTGTAGGCGAGTTTGCAAACGTGGAGTGCATGTATGATGGGGAATTGCAGAGTGCAGATGGGCGAGCCACCGAACTCTGTGAGGGCGTGAAGACTGGAGAGGGCCCCAGGGGACTTCTGGAGGCTTTGATTTGGGGATTATTGCCATGTACCTTGCTCTCTGTGTATATCTAGCTGGAGAGAGGGTGAGAGCTCAGAAGTTAAAAAAAGAAAAAAAAAAAAAAAGAAAAGGAGCGTTCCAGAGACGGGCTTTGGGATGCTCCAGCAAAGGAGAGAGACCGGGAACAGTGGGAGAGAGAAATGGATCAAGAGAGAGTTGATTCGTGAACGAAGAGCTTGAGAAGGTCAAATGCTGTTGTAGAATCTCACCTAGAGGGAGGTCAGAACCAACCTTTCGATGATGTAGCGTGGGCTGGTGGTGGCTTTCATAGTTTCGTTTGGGAGCATAGAGTTCAAGGTCTGACTGATGTCACGGGAGCACAAATGTGGACTTCCCGGGAGAGACAAATAAGGAGCAACACAGACCGGATGAGGGAGCAGATCCATGGTCAAGCGTGAGGACTGGAGTTTGGATCCCCAGAACCAGTACATGCTGGCTGGTGTGGTGGCCAGTGTGTACCTCCAGCTTTGGGAGATGACGGGATCCCTGGAGCAGGCTGGATACCAATACAACCCATGCAGAGAGAGAGAGAGAGAGAGAGAGATAGAGAGAGAGAGAGAACGGTCCCTGATATCAACCTGTCATCTCCACACTCCCATGCGCTCACTGCATGTGCATTTCCTCCCTGACGCTAGTATCTGTGCACACCTGCTGCAAAATGTGCGCGTATACACACACACACACACACACACACACAGTAACCATGGAAACAGGAAAAAGAAAAGGTGGAGAATGATGTAGGGTCCGAGAATTACTTTTAAAGGGGACCATGAAGCGTGTATGTTGGGGAGCAGACCTGAAGGTCCACAGTCAGAGAGGGGGAGTTAGCAGATGGTCTTCCATGACTGTGGTGACGGCTTGACTTTGCAGCAAGTGCATGCTGGGAGTATTCTCCGTCATCTGTGGATGAGGCCAAGAGAGGTCAGACACTCGTTCAGGGTCACACACACGGAGCCCACGGCAGACCCCGGATACAGATGTGGTCCTTTTGGCCCTGAAGTTTGTGGCTCCACAGCTGTCACTTGAGAATGCAATCAACACCCGGGAGGGATTACCTGGTACCCACCTGTCACTCAGTCACTCAGCCAGCCTGGAGGAGAAAAGCGGAGCTGTGTTTGGAGCACAGCTGTCAGTCAAGGTAACTGCAACCATCTCTGTTTCCAGAGCGTGTCTTACCTGTAGAGGATCCCGGGGTCACCTCTGTGGCATGCGGAAACAGAATTCATTCCTTTAGGGTCATTCCAAATCAAGAATTTAATTAATCTTCCCCTAAGTCTCTGTCCCCATTCTGATCCCAGGTGAGAGATTTCCGAGGCAGCTGTGCCTGTCCGCAGCGTGTGCAGCCTGGCTCGCCTTGGACCCTGCCTACAGGGGTCAACAAATCACTGTTGCTAAGCAGAGCGATTTATCCCCTGACACCCACAGGGCCCTCTTGCTTTATTTCAAAATATATCAACTAACTTACCGCCGCCGCCGTCGCGTGTAATGTCTCTGACGCATCCGATTTCAATAGCTCGATGACAGGAAAACAAGACGGGCGGGCGGGCAGTGTAGACGGCTGACTTGAATAGTGCACCGCAGGACACATGCCCAGAAGGGATCCCAGGAACAGACTCTGTAGAAGTTATCTCTTCTCTATGTATCCGTAGAAGTGTCTCTTCTATCTATACCCTTTTGAAGCGTCTGTACAAGTATTAGAAGCATCTCTTCTACCTTTCCGAAGCATCCATCCCTGTGCTTCCGGCTGTTGTTTTAGTTTTGGTGCTGAATTTAGTCAAGGGGCTTCCACATGCTAGGCTGGCACAGAGCTGAATCCCTAGGCCCATTTTATTGTTTATTTGTTTTGTTTTTTTGAGACAACCGTCCTGTGACTCCTTGGTAGACCTGGTGTTCCCTGTAGAGCTCAGGCTGTCCTCAAACTTACTGAAACACCTGTGCTCAGTTCAGGGACGACTGTCCCGTGTCATTGTGCTGTGCTAGAGTCTTTTTCCTCAAGGAATCAACCCACTCTCCCAAGTTCTTTCACATGAAGTATCAACTGTCTGGCTAGTGTCTTCTTCTTCTTCTTCTTCTTCTTCTTCT
>JAQHUG010000430.1:320738-339400 GCA_028555095.1 Dicrostonyx torquatus | reverse complement strand
TGGGCGGCAAGGGTTTTAAACACTGAGCTGTCTCTCCATCTCTGAAATCTGATTTTTTCTATGGCCCTACTGCTTTCTCAAATTCATGACACTAGGAGATGTTAAGTACACATGTGTCAAGCAAACAGGTGAGACTGCTCAGGCTTGTTTACTGCCACATATGTAAATTTATAATGTTTTATGTCTTAAAATAAAAATTTTGATATGTGTTTTATTAGTTTCCATCATTGTGCCAAGGCAGCTTATAAAAGAAAGCTTTTACTTGGGCTTAAGGTTTCAGAGGGTCAGAGTCCAAGATGCCATAGGGAAGTCACGGGGGCAGGAGTGAATATCTTAAGAGCTAATGTCTAGATTGGAAAGCAAGAGGCAGAGAGCATGCTGGGAACAGATCATCTTTTTGAAACCTCGAAGCCCACCTGACACACCTCCTCCAATAAGGTCACACCTTCTAATCCTTTCCAAACAGTTGGGGACCAAGTATTCAAGCATATGGACCTATGAGGGCCATTCTCATTCAAGTCACCACACACGTTTGCTGTGGGACAATGGTCTTGTACTTTGTAAAGATTTGTCACTTGTATCTTAATAAAATGCTGATTGGCCAGTAGCCAGGCAGGAAATAGAGGTGGGGCAACCAGAATAGGAGAAACTCTGAGAAGAGGAGAGGTCAGTCTGCAGTTGACACAGAGGAGGCAAGATGAGAACGCCTCGCTGATAAAGGTACCAAGCCACATGGCTAACACAGACAAGAATAATGGACTAATTTAAGATGTAAGAATTAGTTAATAAGAAAAGCCTGAGATTCTAGGCCAACGAGTTTATGATTAATGTAGACCTCTGTGTGTTTCTTTGAGACAGAATGGCTGCTCCAGAAACCTCAGTCAACATATGTTTATTCTAGAAATTAAGATGTAATAAATATTTGCCTTGTGTGTGTGCATGCTATGTGTGTAGGGGCGAGAGCAGGTAGTGTGTGCATTAACCAGAGATCGACTTTGGCCATCATTCCTCATGTGCCATCTGCCTTCGCCTTTTGGTTTTAAGACAGGGTCTCTCATTGGCCTAGAGCTCAGTGGGTGAGCGAGGCTGGCACACGTGTGCCACCATACGTGGCTTTTACCACGCAGGTTCTAGGAATCACATGCAGGTCCTCTTGCTTGCAAAGCAAGCCCTCTGTTGGCTGAGCCCTCACCCTGGCTGCCCCATGATTGGCTATGGAAACCACACCGGATAAATCTGTCTACTGCTTAGAGGCCCAGATGCTATCCACAAAGACAGCTCCACCATTCTCAAGGTTCACGGGAATGTCCTTACCAGCTCCTCTACCCGGCTGAGATAATGCAAGATGAGGTGGCTGTGGCCACCAACCAGGGGCACACAATGGGGAGACTGAGTATTCAGCCGTCCCACAGGAGAACCGCTCTAGAAACCATGCCTGGTGTGAGTGGTTTTTAATTTTAACAGTACTCTTGCTCACTGTCATATTCACCATGGAAACTATAAACGATTTTAAAGCTGATCATAAAAACAGTGTATAGGACATCTTCTTATAAATCTCCAGACGAGAACTCCGCCTTGGGTAATTACCAGATAAACATCCGCTTCTTACTGTCTGTGTGTTGTGGGTGGTTATGGAACAACATTCTTGTTTGCCCACCACCTTACAAAGCAGTGTGGCCCCCTCCTCTTGCTCCCTTTGAAGATTTCAAAGGCTCTTCCCATGTGATACGGAAAATGCAGTCTCTGCTAGGTTAATGCCTAATTGCATCAACTGGACGGAGACTTAAGAAAATCGGCTAAGTCAGATGTAGTGAGTGAGGTGAGTTTAGCTATAATTCCATGGTCACTGGACTGTCTTCAACAAAGCTCTTGATAGATTCATAGTTACCCATTTTGCAGAGTTTAGTTCCCTCAGTGTTGCTTAGGGTTTTTGTTAGCAGAATATCTTTAGTGAGAGTACCCAGGATAAAATCTGTCTTCAGGATAAAATCTCTCTTCCTATTGTTGGGTTAACATGAAAACTAGTCACCACATTCCCTTCCACTGCTCGTTTAGGATTTAAGATTAGGAGACTAAAAAGAAAACATCTTAGCTGTTTGAGGTTCTAGGCACCAAACCAGGCCCCACCCATTTTAGGCAAGCACTTTACCACTGATCCACATCCCTAGGCCAAGAAATCAGTTCTGGGGAGACTATTGTTCCACCTGCCCATGCTGCAGACCTCCACAGGTGTGTCTGTAGCAGCTGCAGAACTCCACAGGTGTGTCTATCACAGCTGTAGACCTCCACAGGTGTGTCTATCACAGCTGCAGACCTCCACAGGTGTGTCTGTCACAGCTGCAGACCTCCACAGGTGTGACTATCAAACCAGACAGGTGTGTCTGTCTGTCACAGGATGAAATGGGGCATTTGACCGGCATGGGGATGTTCCCTTTAGAAGCTACAAGAACACCAACCAGGAGAGGACTGCCCTAGAACAGGTTCCGATGCTAATGCTCCAAGAGCCATGAGAATTCACACCTTCCCCACTAGCCTGGAAGGAAGCCTTCGCAGTTCTGTAGGCCAGCACTGTGACTTCCTCAGTGAGCAGAAGAAAACACCAGATGGATACTGGACCCCACAGAAAGCCACCCTGATGCCATTCACAACAGGCTTAATGGATCTCCTCTGAATTTGGATTGCCCCAAAATGATGCATAAACTTTGGGTTTTGAGGATAATTCAAAACCTCGACTTCCCCCAAGTTCTCAACTGATAAAAATCATTCTTGGTCCACTGAATCCTCCTGCATGGTGACAGTGGGCTCTATTATAGAGATGGATTAGCCCAACTTACATTCTTAGATGTAGACTTGGATCATCTTTAAAGGCCTCAGGTAAGCTGTGTGAAATTCTCTATCAAAGACTGTTGTTGGAAACAGGGGATGATGTAGCAATGGGAAAAATGCACCAGTGCCGTTTAAACCGAACCAAGTGGCTCTCCCTTCACTGTGCCCGTCTTAACCGTTGTCTTCAATACAGTGCTGCACCAGTGCTGTTTAAACCGAACCAAGTGGCTCTCCCTTCACCATGCCCGTCTTAACCGTCGTCTTCAATGCGGTGCTTTGTGAAAGCGCCGTGCACTCGGAGTTTCCACCCTGACTGACTCCTTTCTCCTCAGTTCACCTGCATGCTCCAAACTCTGCATTTCTTTATTAAAGATGATTTGATCTCAGCTTTTATTCCATCTCACCCACCGTGCACTGAGAATGAGACACAGATGAAGATAGGATTCGATTTCATGAAGCAGGTTTGCTTGAAACATGAAATCAGAGAAAAGAAACCTCATGAAACGTAGGCAGGGGAAAAAAGGGACAAAGAAGTTATATGAAGAGAAGGGAAACCGGCCATGGAGACAGACTAAACGGGAACATGTGTACTCTAGGAGAGCTCTTGTTTGGGGCTGGGATGCTCTAAAAGGCTCCTGTGTTGGAGGCTTAGCGCCCAGCTGGTGGAGGGACTGTGAAGTGGCAATGCAGGGCCTGGATGAAGGAAGTAAACCGAGGCACATTCTTGACGGGGACTCAGAGATCCTGCCCTTTCTCTTCTCACCCCCAGCTGCCATGGTGGGAATGGCTTTGCTATAGCATACACTCTCCCACCATGTCCGCCATCAACTCAGGCGCAGTGCGCTAGGGAGCAGCTGCCAAGGGTTCATTATTCTGAAACAGAAGCCCAACCAATTTTTTCAGGGATTTCTAGCTCCTATGGTAACTGAAAACTGATTAACACTTTCCAGTTAGAGCCGATCACCAGACACCTCATGCTTCTCACACCCACTCATGGTCATGCTCCTGTCCCCGTTTGCACCCCACTGTCCTCGCCTAGTGTGCCCTGTCTTCCTATACTGATGCTATAGAACAGAATTCTCTCCCTTCCCAGGTGAGCACTCCGCCACAAGAAGTGGAGACGAGACCGTGTCAGTGTGCTTCGTTGACCCAAACCTGAACGGCTTCCATTCTACTCCTCCTGCCTTTATTACATGCAGGCCATGGCTGGTAAGCTGACCATGACCAGACCTGTGACTCCCTGTGGAGTGAGCGGAGCTGACATCGTAGGACTGTCAAGTGAGCTACTCAGGGAGCAGAACCTTCTGAGAGGTCCCTTTCTTTTCCTCAGTGTTGACTCCCTGGCTTTCACATCTGCCTAGAATTGTGGTTTTGACCATAAGATACAGCTCAAAGGTAGGTGTGTGTGTGTGTGTGTGTGTGTGTGTGTGTTTGTAAGCACATATGTGCACAGGACCCAGGTATACATGTATGTGCAGAACCAGAGGAGCTCACCTGGTTTGTCCTTAGGTGCCATCCATCTTGTGTTTTGACAGAGGGTCTGGGGCTCAGGGATGTCATGAGGCTGGCTGAACAGCAAGCTTCGGAGAGCATCCTGTCCTTTGCTCTCCAGGTATGGGATGACTAGTGAACACCATCGTGTCTGGATTGTGTGATTGTTGTGTGGATTCTGGAGACTGAACTCAGGGCACTTTCCCAAATGAGCTATTGCTCCAGCCCTCCCGAGGGTCTTCTGACACATTTAATATCCTGATGTTTGTAAGAACAGACCAAGAGGAAGTGAAATAATTCGGATACTCTCTTTCTGCCATCTTCTTCATTTCTGAAGTTCCCTTTAGGTGTGTGTAGAATGACTGTATTGGGACAGTGACATCCTCGGGGGCCTCTGAGCATGGCTCTCAGTGTTGGTGTAGATCACACTGTTGTCTTTGTTGTTATTTGTGGAACACTCACACCTGCTCGTGCTCAACACACGCTGCCCTCCGGGCTTGGGACCAGCTCATCAAGGGTTGCTGTCTGGTTTACCATCCACTGTCATGACCACACGCTGCTCTCTGTTAGACCCAGCATCCCTGAAGGCCAGCACAGCACAGCAGCGTGGCCAGCTCATCAAGGGTTGCTGTCTGGTTTACCATCCACTGTCGTGACCACTCGCTGCTCTCTGTTAGACCCAGCATCCCTGAAGGCCAGCACGGCACAGCAGCGTGGTTTGTGTCTCCCTGCACTAGCGAGGGGAAACATGAACGCTACTAGATGAACACTGGATAATAACGAAATGTAATCCTGATTATTGGATATTCATAGCTATTTTAATTTTTACTACCACATGCATTACACATCAGATAATAAAAAACAGCAAACTTGCTTAATCCTCCTATTATATAGGTAGGAATTTTTGTCCTTTTTTCAGATGAAAGAATGGGGGCCCAGGGGTTAAGGAGTGCCTCCAGAGCTCTGGAAGTCCAGGCTGTCGGAACCCCTGTATTCTCTGTCCCTCCCAGCTCCCCTGCACCGATCCCCTTTCAGGTCTAGATTGCAGTTTCATGCCTGGTTCCTGGGATCAAGTGAGTTCTATGTGAGAAATAGAGCTGAGTGGTCACTACTCTCCCCAGTGAGTGAAATGAGCCACCTCAGTCTATGCCTGTTGAGCGTGTTTTTGTTTTCTCGATGAAATCTGCAGAGCGGATTTCTTCCTTCCACAGGGGACAGGCACTTGGCTCGGGGTGGGGACTCTCCCAGGCTATGCAGCATAGATTCTAGGAGCCGAGACACACCCCAGTTCTCTGATCCCACTAGAATTACACTGGGGTGTTCTCTCGGAAGGACTGGCTCAAGGCTTTGAGAGGAACACAGGGCCTGTCCCTGTTCAGTTTGCCCTTCTGTGGTTGCAAGAGGCCAGCATGACTGCACAGTCAGACTCCAGATTCGGATCACGTCCCACCTCACCCCACTCCACCCCACGGTAATGGGGCAGTCAGACTTTAACTCCAGGTTCTCTGCTGTAGTTGCCTTTTGATCATCATATAAAATAAGCGTCCACTTTCAAGAATAGATATAAAGATACACGTCACTTATTAGAGTTACCAGAATTCTAGACCCAAGCCAGCAGAGCCTCTGGAAATCCCCTAGATTCCCATCCAAGTCCTTGGAATGCATCTTTTCTCACAGTCACAGGTCTACTGAGTGTCAGCATGACCCGTGACCGTTAGAGCACAGCTTGGCATATCTAAGGCAGCCAAAGGAAAACCCCGGGGATCACCCCTTTGCTGTAAACTACCTCGAGACTTGGTTATTTCTAGTTTGGGTTTTTCGAGAACTAGAGGATTTCGGATTATTTGTTTCAGTGCTCATCAGTGCTCCCACAGTGCCACAGAATGCCACAAACACTCTGAAGCTTCCTTTGGAGTTCCTGGTCACAGTAAAGCCTAATGCAAGAGGGGACCCCAGGAGCCAGAACGCGATTCCTAATGCAAACGTGTGTGCTGAATTTTTCCAATATTGGAAGACCTGGCAAAGATGACCGCCTTACGGAGCCTTGAGGGTATTGCCTGGAGGATTGGCTAAATATCCCACAGTGCTCCATCACACAGAGAAAACGAGAATGGTTCCTCCACCCTCAAGACAAAGATGTCAGCCAACAGAATTCCTTCTTGCAGGGATTCAGCGTCAAGGCGTCCTCTCTCTTTCAGGGGACACCTGTCCCCGTGTCCTCCCTGGTTACTCCAGACCGCTTCATGCCGCTGTGGTAATAACTGTCCTAATGGTGTAGGAGGGATCTTCTGTATTTTGTGCTGCTTACATTGGTTAATAAAGAGACTGCCTTGGCCTGTAGGATAGGGCAGCCCTTAGGTGGGAGGAGTAGACAGAACAGAGTTCTGGGAAGAAAGGAAGTATGGCAGACGCCATGATGCTCCTACCTGAGATGGACGTATATTAGACTCATGCCAGTAAGCCATGACACGTGGTGACACACAGACTATTCGAAATGGGTTAGTTTAAGTTGTGAGAGTTAGCCAAGAAGAGGCTAATGATAATGGGCCAGGCAGAGTTTAAATGAATACAGTTTGTGTGTAATTATTTTGGGTATAAGCTAGCCGGCAGCTGGGAGCTGGGTGGATGGAACAAAGGGTCTGTGCTCCTCTCAGGTGCTGGGAACACAGCCCGCACCTCTTACTACATCCTAAGACCTTGAAAACTCAGGTGGACCCTGAGTTCCTGGAAATACAGATTTTACGGAGTTCCTGGCTTTCAGCTTAACAGAGGTTCTGTGCTATCAGAACCCAAGCTTGGATCAGACAGTAACATTCAGAGGTCCCTCTGGCCAGGCTCTTCCCTGCGGCCACACTCACCATTAAGTCATATGGAAACCCTGGGTCTCCCTTCTGCTCTGAACATGAACTCCCATGACTAGCCCCGCTTTGGCCTACGGCAAGGGCTAGATCAGCGAGGACGTAGGTTCCGTATCTAGTAAACACAAGAGGCTGGGCATTGCTTACTTACCTGGTACATTCCTCGGAGCAGAGAGCCTGAACACCTAATGGCTCAAGACTACTTTGTATATGCAAAGTGTTATTTAAGTCCAGCTGTATCGTTTGGATTAAACCAAAATTTTCAGCAGTAGTGGAACGGTGAGGCACTTGTTCAATATGCACACGAGTCGCTCACCTCAGCTGGCTCGGGGATGCGTGTAAATCCACACGGGACCTCAGCAGAGAGGAGAGTCGTCGTTTGGAGGGTAGGAAACAGACCCAGAAACCTGAGGCCAGTCATCTCAGACCCTGTTATTTCTCTACACCTTCCATCTCTAAATCTCAGAAAGCATCAGAGCCCGCCAGTGTGATATTACACGGCTGGTCTCTGACCTGACAGATGCTGACTCACTTCTGTAAAATTCAGCACTTATTTTTCCAAGATTTTTTTAAAAAGATATAATTAGTACAAAAGCCCCGCGGAAATGAGCTGGCCCGATAACCTTCCCCAGTGCCGGCGGTGTTTTCGGAGTAGCTGCCGTCTTAACTAATTGCCTGTAATGTGGCTCGGGCCGGTCAGGCCTATTAGACGCCATTAGCGAGGGTCCTGTGGCGTTCCCGTACACCGTTTTCATCCCCACAGCTGCCATTCTGACGGCATCTGTTACTCTCTGGAAGAAAGCCAGCGTTTCTGAGTAAACGTATCAGTCCTAACAATGTGATATTATTATTCCAGAAAGCCCACCGAGAATTCAACGAGACCTTACAGTAATGACCAGAACTGGGAAACAAGAATTTTCTTTGGCACAGCGGGGAGAGAGCTTTTTGCTGGGGCGATGAGAACGAGAGACGCGAGCATTCCTCTGTAAGCTGGAAATAGACGGCCGAGGGCCTGTGTGCTCAACAGATCCAGGTCTAAACATCTGGGGTTGCAGCTTAATTCCACAGAAGTCCTTATTATCTTGGGTCACGAGGTGTCTGCTGGCCAGTCAGACCACGTCAAGGTTCTCTGGCTGATGAAAAGTCAAACTCTTTCAGGGAAAGTTTTCTCCTCTCTAACTCGGCATTTTGTGGAGTAAAGCAGCTATGGCACAATCGGACTCACCTGGCTGTCACCTCCGTGTCCCTCTGAAGGGCGAGCCTCCCCTCCTTCACTCACACCACACACTCTCCAAGGGAGCCTTGTGGAACCTGTGACTGCCGTCACCAGGTACACTTGAGGGCCACAGGCTAGCATCAGCTAATGAATATTTTTGGTTTACTTATTATTTATCTTTATTTTTACACATATCAGTGTATGTATGTTAACCGAATGTGTACCTGATGTTCACAGGGGCCAGAAGAGGGCACTGGATCCCAGGAAACTGACGCTATGGGCCACTGTGTGAGCCCCCACGGGGAGCGGGGAATAGAACCTGGGTCCTCTGCTGAGCAGCAAGTGTTCTTAACTGCTGAGCCATCCCTCCTGGCCAAGCCTCTGCTGTGCCTACTACATAGCAGGCGCTGTAAACACTTCTTGAGAATCCTACTGAAGAGAAAAGGCTAAAACGTTCTCTTTGCGGATGGCACACACATTATATTCTCCCAGGAGCTGTGGTCAAGTGTCTGGCAAGAAGGATTTACCTTAGTGCAGAGTTTCATGGTGGAGGCAGGGGCATGGCAGCAGTGCCACGCGCCTGGGACTTGTCACATCTAGAAGATTGGGAAGCAGAGAGCAGACAAGTTGTTGTCCTGGGCTAAGAACCTCAAGGCCCCAGGGACCCACTTCCTCCACCAAGGCTTGCCTCTAGAGGATTGTGTGACCTTCCCAAACAGCTCTGCGAGCGGTAGAACCAAGTGTCCAAATCTATGAGCCTAAGAGGGGCATTTCCCATACAAACCATAACAGTTCATTTCTGAGTTCCTGTTTGCACCCCATACTCATCTCCCCTGTTTCTATTTAGGCCCTGTGCCCTCGGACAGGCAGCCAGCCTGAGGTGATCACGTCTCCCCACCACCACCCTGAGGTGATCACGTCTCCTCACCACCACCCTGAGGTGATCACGTCTCCCCACCACCACCCAGAAGTGATCACGTCTCCTCACCACTGGCCCTGCAGCTTTGTCCCTCTCCTGTTCAGCACACACAACTACACACAACTACACACAACTACACATACTAGAAAACTAAAGACACTCCATGGTCATCAGGGCCTCTTTAACTCTTCATTACTGTGCCCATTTCTTCAAAGTGTGCTCCTAGTCCCTGCTGGGGAAATGAAACACTCCAGACTTTTTTTTTTTTAATTTCCAAGATGTATTGTCATTTCTTATAGGTCACAGATATGTTTTCTTTCAAAATTGTATTTATTCTCTCTCTCCCCCTCTCCTGCTCCCCTTCCCCCGCCCCGTGTGTGTGTGTGTGTGTGTGTGTGTGTGCGTGCGTGCGTGTGTGTGTGTGCGCGTGCACGCGCACGCAGGTCAGAGGACAAATTGCAAGAGTCAGTTTTCCTCTTCCACATTGTGGGTCTGGGGAATTGAACTCAGGTCTTCAGATTTGGCAGCAAGCACCTCTACCCATCTCGCTGCCCCAGACTGTTCTTTCTCAAATGCACATCTCAATGCTGCCTCTGGTTCACACTCTCTGAAGGGCATCTCTTTGCTTTCGAGGTAGATAAAGACTCTCAGCTCACAAATCCCTTGGCACTCTGGCTTCTGGGTCCCAGTTAGCCACCGGGCCTCTTCCTCTTCACTCTTTCCCCAGACACACCAGTTCCAACCCCACCAGTCAGTCTCTTCCAGCTCCCACGTCTGACCTTCCTGGGTCTGAGCTTTGCAGCAGGTCCCACCCTGCTCTGCGTGTTGCCTGGTGTCACCGCTTTTTCATCTACTTCCTGTCTCCCTCTCTCCTTTGAGTTCAGTTTCTGGAGAAACGGAAGCACTGGCTTCTGTTCTGAGTCCCTGGATCCAGCCTGGAACACAGCTAGCGCTCACCTGTGTTTGTTGAGTGAATTTATCTTTCAGACCCAGAAAACTACATTTTCAAGGCACTTTTGATGGTGCTGTAAGTTAGACACTAAGAATTTCTGTTCCTGGAAACAGGACAATCAGATGTTCCCCACAAGGGCTGTCCTGTCTTCTGACTTCAACCTCCCTTCCTTTACTATTTGATTCCTGTGTATTTGACCTTAGTTACGTTTTGCCTGAGTTAAGTCACAGTCCCTGGCCTTGGGGGGATGGTGGCTTGGACTCTGCTTCAAGTCCTTATTCACGCAACACCCTGAATGCGTCTCACTTTTCATATGACAGGCGCCATTAAGCAAACTAATAGGATAGTGTGCAACCTTGCAAGCTTTGGAGTCCTCCCTCCTTCTCTCCTCCGCTCCCTCCCTCCCTCCCTCCCTCCTTTGCTCCCTCCCTCCCTCCCTCCCTCCCTCCCTCCCTCCCGATACACATCCTGCCTGAACAACATTCCCCTCTGTCCCTTCCATCGAATTCCTCATTTTCTGAAGGCTCACTCACAGTCACTTCCGTGAGCCGTCTCCAGTGCAGATGTCACCGCTGTGCCCTCTCTACTGTTTGTTTTGCTCAATCTATGTAAGCACCTGCAGTGCTCTAAGCTCTGATTCTGGCCTAGGAACACAGCAGAGCACAGAGGCATCTGTGCAAAGGTGCTAGTGGGCCGTGCTGTGACAGCGAAGGAGAAAGACGCCTGTAAGTGTGCACAGCGCACAGCTTAGCAGAAATGCAAAAGGACGGAGCCTGGTTCTGGAGGCTTAGCCTGCAACCCTGGTATGCGAGGGCCTGGGACAGGAGGCTTGGAAGCTTGGGAGCAGCCTGTGCTAGAGTTAAGCCCCTGTCTCAAAAACTGGAAGAGAGAGAGGCAGGTGCGTAATGGGGAGGAGACACAGAGGCAGTAAGGACAACAGGAGAGGGAACAGTGGGATGGAGGGTGGGTGGCAGTGCTGGCGACGTGAAGGAGCTGGGGACTGTGAGGGCCTTGGCTGCACACAAGTGCCAAGGCTCTGGCCAAGCAGCCACAGAGTGCTCTCTAAACAAAGAACCAAATCCAGAAAGGTCAGAGTGTGTAGCCGGCTGTGACAATGGGTAGGTGAGGTGAACCTGGTAAGGCCGGGGCCAGCCCGTGTGGGAGGGCCCAGGAGGAACTGCATCCTGGGGGAGCAGAGGCTCACGGGATTTGTTCTAAGTTCTCTCTGCCTGTTGGCAAGTCAGCCCTACCCCTTGTCAGATTGTGAATCTGTAGACTAAATCGTGGGAGGGTGCAAGTGTTTGATTCTTGTGTTTGTCACGGTCTGGAGCAGAGTGCCACCCAGAAAACCCTTGTCAAAGGGACAGAGACAGGCCGCGCCGTCCCGACTGCAGTCATGATGCTTCTGCCCTTGTCGGGAGCCCTCCCTCAGCAGACAGCCTGAGCCAGTTCTCTCTTCCTATTAGAATTCTTCTCAGGCTTCCCCGCCACTGCAGGGCTGTCATCTGACTTCCTGTCTCCCCGCCAGCTCTACTCCCTGCCCTGTGGACTGAATTCTTAAAATTGCTCCTCTCTGTGCCGGGCCATGCGTGCTGCCGGGGACAGTTGGGCTGGCTTGTTTGCAGAGGAAGCGGGGCTTCTATGTTCTACAGAGGTTCTGACCAAGACGTGCTGGCTGTTCCTGTGTGGGGGTGCATTGTGGGCGCAGCACCCCTTGGACGCCCCGTGCTGCACTGGGCACGTCATTTCTAAGCCCCAGCCTCCTTGAATGTACGACGGGGTCGAGCTCTCAGGACCCTCCAGGTTGCTGTGCAGCCTCGGTGAAGGCCCAAGGGCATCGGTCTCTGTGAAGTCTTTAGCACGTGTTATTTTCTCAAATCTGCACTGCAGTTCCTCAAGGGGGCTTTATTTACATGCAGACCATGTTTAACTTTTGAGTCAGGACCATGGGAACGCTGAAGTGACACACAGAACACCACGTTGTCAAATTATCCACTGTCTCCAGCTCTACAGATGCCACTTCTTCCTCTTTGTCCGAGCCTGACTGGAAGGCAGGTGTTCTCCACCGTGAACGCCTGCCCCAGGACAGTCAGGGACAGTAGGAGGCCAGCTCACCTGGCGGTGCTCTGTGTTCTGATCAATCTACCAGACATAGTCTATCAACGCAGGATTCAAGGACAGAGGTACAGCCTGTGCCACTACCCTACTTCACGGCTTCCTTCCCGGACTCGGCAGCTGCTGTTTCTGATCCATGAGAACCCTGGAGCAGTTCAGAGCCCTTACCGTCCCTGCCTTGCCCTTGGCCCTGTTCCCCTCACAGCCCGCTTCCATCCACCATGACACTCTGAAGCCCAAATCCGTCACCCTCACGCATAGCGCGGGAATTCAGAGTCTGAGGTGGTGGGTCCGTCCACACAGTGGGAGGCAGTCACCTGCAACAGCCATAGTGGATCGTAGAGATGGATGCGCGTGTTAACAACAGCCACAGGGGATCATATAGAGATGGACACGCGTGTTAACAACAGCCATAGATTGTATAGAGATGGACACACGTGTTATCAACAGCCACAGGGGATCGTATAGAGATGGACACGCGTGTTAACAACAGCCACAGGGGGTCGTATAGAGATGGACACGTGTGTTATCAACAGCCACAGGGGGTCGTATAGAGATGGACACGCGTGTTAACAACAGCCATAGGGGATCGTATAGAGATGGACACACGTGTTATCAACAGCCACAGGGGGTCGTATAGAGATGGACACGCGTGTTAACAACAGCCATAGGGGATCGTACAGAGATGGACACACGTGTTATCAACAGCCATAGGGGATCGTACAGAGATGGACACACGTGTTATCAACAGCCACAGGGGGTCGTATAGAGATGGACACACGTGTTATCAACAGCCACAGGGGATCGTATAGAGATGGACACACGTGTTATCAACAGCCACAGGGGATCGTATAGAGATGGACACGTGTGTTAACAACAGCCACAGGGGGTCGTATAGAGATGGACACGCATGTTAACAACAGCCATAGGGGGTCGTATAGAGATGGACACGCATGTTAACAACAGCCATAGGGGATCGTATAGAGATGGATACGCGTATTAAAAGGTAGCCATTCGTGGGCTTTCCGCACAAATGCGAAGAAGAAAACAGAACGAATGACACTGAGTCGCTGCCGCACGGGCAGCGCAGCCCAGGAAGGAATTTAAGCAGCTCCGTGGGAAGCTGACGACGCACGTCTCCACTTATGACGTGGGCAGTGAATGAGGTGGCTGCCCGCATGTGCACACTGATGTCAATGAGTGTTCTGAATCACAAAGACCCCTTTGGCTTGGCTTGCCATGGAGACATTGTAAAAAGTGTCTTATTAAGCCCCCAAATCTTTACAACAGGCTTTAGTTAAAAATGAGGCAGTTACATAATTGGCTTCATTAGATCCAATTGCATAATCAGTGTAGATGAAAAAGAAGGGAATCAGAACATATAATTTCATAATTATAACACATAACAATAATGCAGAAATCCAGTTGGAAAATGGCACTGGAGAAAGCGGGCTACCCATAAATCTCAGACAATCTGATGTCTTCCATGAAGCCAGACATGCCCTGCCCTTGCCAGTCACTGCTCACTAACAAGAGCCACTTCAAGTGCAGACTCAGAGATCAACAGTGGGAAGTGGAAAACCATTCATCCCTGTGGCTCCTTGTGTGGCTACCGCCGTGAACGACTGGCTTCCTTTATGTCTCACGAGAGAGACGATGGTGCACCTTCATGTTGAGTTTGACTCAGAAGACACACTCTGGCTGTGTGCGTAGGAGGGCATTTCCAGAGAGAGGGTTATCTGAGATAGGAAGACCCACCCTGAGGGTGAGCGTCCCCACCTCAGGGGCTGAAGGTCCCAGACTGAGTAAAAAGAGAAAGCTTGGCCAGGTGCTTGCGTTCACGCTCCCCTGCTTCCTGACCCACCAAGATGTGCGTAAGTGGCCTCACGTGTCTACCGCCACGAGCCACCGTGACCACTGCACTCCCTGAACCGGGAGCCGAAGCCAGCCCTCTCTCTGGAGCTGAGCAGTGCGGAACTAACAAACATCAAACTCCACCAACTGTTGTTGAGTTCAACGGAAAGCCCCACCCACTCTCCTCTGCTAAGACACTCCTCTCTTAGAAGGTGTGGGATGGGGTGCTGGGCTGCAGGAGGCTGGGGACAGGCCATCATCAATGAAAGCACTGGCCTGGGGGTGTGGGGACATCCTCCTGTGTTATGTCTCCACCTTCTGGTTTTAAAGAAAGGAAAGAGTGCCCTTCTGATGAGAAGTTCAAAGGTCAACCTCCTGGAGTGTCTATGTTGGTGTGTGGTTCTCTAAATCATGTCCAGTTGCCAGAGGGCTCAAAGGAAATTACTCATTCAATAATTCACTTGTTTCACTTTTTCCTTCAGTTATGGCTTTAAGTTTCCTTAAAAGGAAGCGACGGCTTCGTACTTAGCTGTACATGTCCAACTTTCAGCAAAGTTGCTGGCATGTTGGGGATAACCCAGGTCTACTGAATTGCTTTTAATTCCTGCTTCAGATATCAACTGCCCATGCAGTGTGTCGAGCAAAGAGCCACCACACACCCTGCTGAGGCCTTCAATAAAATTATAATTTTTGTGTGTATGTGTTAAAATAGATGATTATGCCACCAAAACTTATAAATTAAAATGTCTTGGCCAACACTGCAGGGAACAGGAGGTAGTTGTTACTTAAGAGTCGAGTGAACAGAGGAGCTTAGATGTGTGATATGCTATCAGGGTGGCCCCTAAAAGCCATGGTCACAGGGCAGGTAGCTAAAGGATCCCAGGCACAGCCAGTGCCACAAGGGCACCAGGAGACACCCATCCTCTGAGTGAATACACAGGGACCTCCTCTGTGTGCAGCTCTGGTTTGGTCTGGGCCCTTTGTTAAGTAGCAAATATCACCAAAGCCCCCAATACAACTCCACAGATGACAGTGGGTGCTGAGAACGTCCCCCAGTTGTCGGGGTGCAGCTGACAGTGGGTGCTGAGAACGTCCCCCAGTTGTTGGGGGTGCAGCTAAAAGTCTCACGTGCTTTCTCTAATGATCCCTGTTCTGTTTACTGCTCCTCAGATGTCATCCTTGGGGTAACAGAAAAAGCAAACAGGCCTCATGGTGCACAGAGGTTGTCACCAGGACAGGACAGGAATTCCTCCATGTCCACCCCCAGTGACATGCCTCCTCCAACGAGGCCACACCTCCTAATCCTTCTCAAACAGTTCCACCGAGGGCAGAGCAAGTGTTCAAACCTATGGACTCCACTCTCATTCAAGCCACCATGTCTAGATTTGAACAATGACTGTCTCATTCATCAAAAGTGGAAAGTGATCAAGACAGAGATGCCTGGCTTCACATGTGCAGATGCATGCATGCATACCCACAACCTCTGCCACAGGCACATAGGCACACATGCACGTGCACACACACACACACACACACACACACACACACACACACCTTTCTTCCTTTGAGACCCGTCAGGTGTTTGCCACGCCAATGGTGACAGCTAACTAACATCTCAGAGGGTCTGAGCAACTCATTCCACACAAGAACCCACTCTGAACCAGCAGACAGACCCCACTGCACAAGTTCTGCCCTGTGTATTATTCCGCAGGACACACAGATACTCCCAACAACTTTTCCACATCGGATGCCACACTGTGACCTTCAGCCTTCATAGGTTCTCGTCATGTGACTGGGCAAACATGGCACACCACTCACTTTCAGTTGGTGGTTCCCCCACAACTGAGCTCTACAGAAGAGGGATATGCCATTCTTTGCACTGTATTCTCAGAAATATTTCATACAAAAGACTTTACAGGAGCCAAATAAAAATGAAATTATTAAATTTACTCAACTTTGATAGAGTACAGCCATGAGGTCACATCCGTAAGTTCTGTGTCTCAGATGCTGTTCTCCCAATGAGCAGATGGGAAATATTTCCCAGAAACACCCTCCAGAATGCATGAACGAAGCCATGATAGAGTCCCTAATGGGATTCATTACCTTTCCCCCACATATAGGAAAGGGAGAGGAGAGAAAGGTAAATGGGAAATAGACAAGATACTAGATTCTGTCTATGTCTAAGGAAGGATGCAGAGAAAGCCATAATCAGAAGTCAAGAATGAAGATGCCAGGAAGATGCCAAGGTATGAACACTCCTAGTTACACACAGTCTTCCGGAGACACAGCTGCTGACAGGTAAGCGAGTCAACACTGTGTCAACCCACACTTTCAATAAGACAACAACCTGATAGATGGACAAACAGATGGATGGATGTATTGATAGGTGGAAGGATAGACAGACAGACAGACAAATAGAAAGATGGTTGATGGATAGAAAGATAGGTACATGATAGGTAGATGGTTGGATGGATGGATATAGAGGATGGATGGATGGATGAATGAATGATGGATGGATGGATGATGGATGGATGAATGGATGGATGGATGGATGATGGGTGGATGGATGAGTGTATGGATGATGGATGGATGGATGGATGGATGGATGCTGGATGGATGAATGGATGGATGGATGATGGGTGGATGGATGATGGATGGGTGGATGGGTGGATGGATGGATGGATGGATGGAGGCTGGAGGGATGGATGGATGGGCAGACTGTGGCAGTATTGTGTCTTTTTTATCTAAGTAGGTGACCTATCTTGCAGGGTCAGGTCTAGAGCCACTCTCTCTAACCCCTCTCCTTACCTTGCTTGCTCCCCTTAACTCCACCATCCCCTCTTCTTGGTCCCTCTCCCCACCTCACTCTCCTTAACTCACTCTTTACCTCGCTCTCTCACCACTGCTGAGCCAACACCAGAAGTTAGGACTGACTCAGCTTCCTCTAAAGCCGAAACCAGTGGTCTCCCACCTGGCTCTCCTAAACACACACTCTCATCAACACACGCCTTTTTGAATTATTGTTTTTGGAAATTCAAGGAATCTCTTGAAGCATGACTCTTTGGTTTGCATGTGACAATATGAAACTTCCAGATTTGGGAACTGAGAGGTCCAGTGATGACTGGAGGTTTGGGGTCAGAGGTCAGAGCTATCACGGGGAGGCTCTTCACTACACAGACAATCCCTGGGGAACGCTATCCGTGCCCTGGAGACACAGATTTGATCGGATGACAAGGATGACAGCAGCAGTGTGGAAACTCTCCAGCGACTCACAAGCTTATTTAAAGGGTCACCAAAAGTCAGAGCTAGAATATCCCTTGCCCGAGAGGGGGGCAGCGGAGAGTTGGACACTGAGGGCCTCTGAGCGGTGCCGTGACCTCAGTTGGAGAATCAGGCGTGGCTGAGCCAGCCGCACTCACCGCGATCATCTGCGCCACGTAGCTCTCGGGCCCTGTGTATTCCGTAGGGTCCTTCACCTTCACCAAGACGATGAAGTACAGGTAGTGCCACGCGTTGTGCTCCGACTTGATGTGCTCCTCGAAGGAGACCGTCTTGTTGTCAAACTTGTCCCTCTCCAGGCCTGAGAAACACAGGAAGCACTACGCATGTAATTTTTCATTTAATCAGAACTTCTGAGCCTAAAATGAAAACACGGTCATTATTGAAAATCAACCACAAACCGGCTTTCTGGGAGAGTGTGCCACTTTAAAATACTCTTAGAGTTTAAAGCAATCACACAAGGCTGGGGAGATGGCTCAGTGGTTAAGAGCGCTGTCTGCTCTTCCAAAAGTTTTGAGTTCAATTCCCGGCAACCACATGCGAGCTAACAACCATCTGTAATGAGACCTGGTGCCCTCTTCTGGCCTGCGGACATACAGGCAGAGAGATCACTGTATATATAATAAACGAACAAAACTTTTGAAAAGAAACAATACATAACAGCTCTAGATAAAAGACGCTGTGGTTCATAGACTAGTTCCCAACTAACATTTATTTTCCTCCCCCATGGTCCTTGGGAATGGGCAGTTCTATTACAGAGGTAAGAGCTGTGGATAATCTGAAATATAGCCATATTAAAACTGCCCAAATTCAACCATGCCAAAAGCATAACAGAAAGGGACAATGATGAAATGATGATTGTTCAAGAAAAGGAAATACGGCTCGGTAGGAAAAACGTTTGCCATACAAGCCAGGTGATCCGCGTTTGATTACTGGAATCCATGTAATCCAGTTCAGTAGAGCACACCGGTAATCCTAACACTCCTGCTGCATGATGGGAAGCAGACACGGGAGAATTGCCTGGAAGCTTGCAGGTATCAGAAACACAAGAAAGACCCCGCACTGAAACAAGGTGGGAGGCAAGAAATGACTCCAAAGTTGTCCTCTGATCTCCACTCATACAGGCTGGTATACACACACACACACACACAC
>JAQHUG010000430.1:249533-259860 GCA_028555095.1 Dicrostonyx torquatus | reverse complement strand
GTGTGTGCCACGTGTCCGTGAACTGTCACAGAAGCGCATCTGACATGGCTGTATCTAACAGTGTGTGCCACATGTCCGTGAGTGGTCACAGAAGTGCATCTGACATGACTGTATCTAACAGTGTGTGCCACGTGTCCGTGAACTGTCACAGAAGCGCATCTGACATGGCTGTATCTAACAGTGTGTGCCACGTGTCCGTGAACTGTCACAGAAGTGCATCCCACATGACTGTATCTAACAGTGTGTGCCACATGTCCGTGAACTGTCACAAGTGCATCTGACATGACTAATTTTAGAAAGTATATCGTAAGACTCTAGATGGTAAAGGCACTTGGTTCCTTTCCCATCATTCAAGAGTGTCAGCAAAGTTGACTCTGAAGTAAATTCCTTGCATCTGGCCCACGCAAATAAAGGGGAAGGCAGCTAGTGAGTCTGGGGCCCCTTTAACTGAGGGGCACATGCACATGTGTGCGGCAGGGCTTGGTAGTGCTGATAGGTAAACTGATCTCGTCCTTAGGATGTAAAGTCATAAGAGCCGGGGCTGCAGGCGTGCCCACTGGAGATGTTCATAAAGTCACAGCTCCCCTAAGACCCGAGTGGCAGTGCTGCAGCCCGGGGCGCATGGGAGTCAGAGAAATGTAACACACTTGAGCCAGTGTGGTTCCTCAGGCCTGAGATCTTGACATCTGAGAGGCTGAGGCAGAAGGATGGCTATGAGTTTGAAAGAAAATGGGGATTTCCAGAAAAGGGAATCCATGTCTGTCATCAGAAATGGTTAATGAATGGGTCTATTAAGCAGTGTTTAGCAGAGACTCACTTCTAAATAACTGAGTAAATCTGTACAGCGAGGTCTGTAGAGGGCGAAGTTATCAGCCCACCCTGGACGCTGAGCAGCCCCCGTGGGTCTTATCTATTATCCAACTTGTAACGTCTTGACTTGGATTAAAATATTGGAGGCGACGGGCACAGTGGGCTTGTTCATGACTCAGACATTTGGTGGTGGGAGCAGGAAGACCAGTAGTTGAAGGCCAGCTTCAGCTACATAATGAGTTCGAAGCCAGCCTGGGCTACATGAAACCCTGTCTCAAATGAAACAACCTAAAAGATTAAGATCTTAGAGCTTCGGGCTGGGGAGCTTGGTCAGCAGTGGAGGGCACATTCCCTGCTCAGTTCAGTTCCCACGAGGTCACCACTGCCTGTGACCCCAGATCCACGGGACATGACACCCTCTTCTGGCCTCTGCAGGCACTACACTCATATGCACAAACCCACAATTAAAAATTAGGATTAAAACTTTAAAGATAAAATAACAGAGTCAGTGGGATAAGATACAGAAAAGTAAAGTATCATGTGGATCTGAAGACTCGCTGAGCTGTGAGTCCCTGTCAGGGGGAGGGGTGAGTGGGAGAGCAGAGGGGGAGGGGGAGGAGGGGAGTGGGAGGGAGAGTGGAGGGGAGGGAGGGAAGAGACGAGAAGGAGAGGGGAGAGAAGAGTGGGAAAGGGGAAGGAAGGGGAAGGGAGGGGACAGTGGAAGAGGGAAAGGGAGGGGAGAACAGAGGAGGGGAGAGTGGGAAAGGAGAAGAGGGGAAGGGAGAGAAAGGGAGGGAAGGAGAGGGGGAATGGAGGGGAGAGGAGAGGAGGAGAGAGGAGAGGAAGGAAGAGTGGGGGAGGGGAAGGGGAGGAAAGGGAGAGGAGGGGAAGGGCGGGGAGAGGAGGGGAGAGTGGGAGAGGGGAAGGGGAGAGGAGGGGAGGGCAGGCTTGTCTGACCACAGACACTGCATGGGGCAGCATTTGAGCCAGTGCCTCACACCAGTGCAGGACTTCACACCTGCAACTGCTCAGCAGCGCAACAGTGCAGCTGCAGCTCTGCAGTTCATAACACACTAACAAGCACGCTCAGCGGCTGCAGGCCGTCTAATTAACCCGGGATTTCTACGTGCCCCCGAGCTGCAGACCACACAGCAACAGAGACAACGGAGGTCACACTCTGCAGCCTGCTGCTGTTTCAGAGGCTGTGAACCGGCGAGCTAGGCGGCAAGGGGTGCTGTCAGTAAGCCGGGCGGGGCGTCTGTGCCGCACTCACTCCTGATCTTCTTCTGCCACTTCATCTCGCTGTACAGGTCCTCCGTCTGCTGGAAGAAATCGTTCACCTTGCTCCCCTGCTCGTCCCGCTCCGTGGTGTTGAACACGCGGCACTTGGACTCGCGCGTGAGGAACTCGCAGATGTTGGGGACGGGGAAGACAATCTGCTCCATAGTCCTGTCGTGCCGCACGATCTGCAAATGACGGGCATTTGTTTTCAGCCCTTGGCACAGCTCAGTCTTGGGCTCCGTTTCTAACTTCCTGTCTTAACTGTGCATTTTGCTCTCTGACAATTTAATACATTTTGGTCACCGCCACCACCACCCTGCTATTCCTTTCTGCCCCCCACGCCTGCTTCTTTCCTGTTTTCAAGACTTTCTGGTTTCAGTTTGTTCCCCCCTCAGATTCTAATGGGAGTCATCTGCGTGACTTCCGGTTTTGAACGACCCCCAGACACCTAGTGGGCTCCCTAGGGACGTACAACTGGACCCTGTGCTTCCTGAGTTCTTGGTCTTAGGCTAAGTTCCCTAGCTGGCTCTAATTGTCAACCTGACGCCTCCCAGAGTCCTCTGTTGAGCAAGCCCTTTGATCTGATTGGCCTGTGGGCATCTTGATTATGGATTGATGTAGGAGGCCCAAGCCGACCGTGCCAGCAGCATCGCTAGGCACGTGACCCTGGGATGTGTGAGAACTCTATCTAAGCATGAGTCCAGGCAAGCCGGGACACAGCATCCTTCCACAGCATCTGGTCCAGACACCCGCCATAACGCCTCCCAGTGTTCTACCAGGACCTGCGGATGTAAACCAAACCCTTTCCTCCCCAGGTTGGTTGTGCCAAGACTGTTTTATCACGGGAACAGACATGAGACTAGAACAATGAGTTTATGAATGATATTTTATGGATCCAATTATGGAAATAACGAACCAGCTGGGTGACCTCGAATCTAGAACTAAGAGCTTATGCTCTGTTCCTCCTAAGAGGGGCTCTGGGAAACAGGTGGCAAGATGTGCTTGTTAGCATCCTGTGTCCTGAGGTGTTTTGTAATCACTAGAGTGTTCTCCTACCTACAGTTGGGTGTTCTGAATGGGAAGCGCCCTCATGAGCTTATGTATTTGAACACTTGGTCTCCAGTGGGTGCCAGAGTTTGGAGAGGTCGTGGAACTGCAGCCACGCTGGAGACGTGTGTCACTGGGGGTGGCCTTGCTCTCTCTCTCTCTTCCCAAGCCTCCTGTATATGGATAAAATATGACCAGCCAGCTTCACGCTCCTGCCAGTGTCATGCCTTCCCCGACTCATGGACTCTCCCTCTGGAGCCTTAAGCCAAGATAAACTCTCTCTTCCCTAAGTTGGTTTTGGTCCTGGAACTGGAGGTATGGGTGGTTGTGAGTGGTCCCATGGGTGCTGTGGCCTCTGTTACAGCAGCCAGTGCTCTGCTCTCAACCTCTGGGTCATCGCTCCAGCCCCTTTGTGTGCTAACTTCAAAAACTTAATTACAATATCAATTGTAGGAAAAGGTTTACTTGCTCTGACAGTGTCAAGAATTTAAGAAAAAAAGTTCTTAGTGCTTACTAGAGAAAACAAGCTGTGATTAGATAAGCAAGATATTCAGCTCCTGCCAAAACGACATGCTTAATTCTGGTCGTCACACTTTACAAAGGGCTATGACAGACCGGAGAAACTGCTGAAGGGAATGTGCTAGCCGAAGGAAGCCAAATATGGTTAATTTTACCCCAGATTATTCCACAAATGCTTCCTCAGTCACTAGCTAGGAGCACTGTGGCACGGAGCGGGAGGGAAGCAGGAGAGCCCAATAGAGCAGAACTGAACTCAGAATCACCATGTTCTTCAACCGCTGGTCCCAAGGGCGGAGGGGATAGATGGCTTGGGGGTTAAAGCACTTTCTGTGCAGACATGAGGGCCACAGCTCGGATCTCCACACACCCACTAAGTGCTGGGCGAGTGTGCCACGCTCCCTGTAATTCCAGCCCTGGGAGGCAGAGCCAGGGAATCCTCAGAGCCAGCTGTTAATATGGCCAGACTGGGCCATCTTACTGGGCTCTAGGGTCAGCTGAGAGGGCCTGCCTCGGTGAATATGGTGTAAGAGTAATGGGGGAGGATTCCTGACATCAGCCTTGGGTATCCTCCTGTGCAAAGGGACATGACCACATGCGTATGCAAACAAATCACACACACACACACACACATACACACTCACACACACACACACACTCTCACACACACATGCACACACATTCACACACACACTCACACACACACTCACACACTCACACTCACACACTCACACACTCACACACACGCACACACACACACTCTCACACACACATTCACACACACTCACACACTCTCACACACACGCATGCACACTCACACACACTCACACACACACTCACACACACACAGTCACACACACACACACGCTACCACCGTCAGGGGAGCCAACACTGGGAATGGTCGATAGATGATTACAATGGTCTAGTGTGACCTCTCCAACGACCAATTGATTAAATTTGCTTTCCTTTGAAGGAGGAGCTGAAGGCACGATGTGGATCATGGGAGAGTCTCCCATGGAAAGCCCCTTCCCACTTCTTCCCAGGGTTATTAAACTAATCACGGCAAGCTACTGTTCTCATTCACGCATGGGTTCTTGCCAGGCGATTCGGACACAGGCTGCGACATTGTTGGGGCCGACACACGTGGGCAGAGGTCAGCTTTTGATGTGAAGTGATATTGCCTAATCACGTTGGCAGATTTGTCAAAAATAAACCATAAAGCACAGAAGTTACCCCGCACAGGGCAATGGCGCTTGTGATACATTCCGCTATAAAACCCACCGTCCAGAACGAGTGAGTGTGCTGTCGTAAATCAGGAGTGACAAGCGACGGCCACTCTACCTGCTTCTGACTGATTAATTCTGCCCAGAAGCATCAAAATGATACCCCAGCTAGATGTGACGGCCAGATGGGTCACCGTGCAGCTACTGCTCTGCTGTCGGACATTAGGTAATGTCTCGTTCCTGGGGCAGGGAGAGGGCAGCTGTCGGACAATCCAAGTGTACACAGCTATTTTGAGTGCACGATGCCAATATGAGATTTCACCAGTCTGCCCATGTTTCATACGCCTTCACACACTTTCACTTCGCCTTTTTGGAAGCAAGGTCTCACTGTGTAGCTCTGGTGAGCCTGGAACTTGCTGACTCGGACTGGCCTGGACCTTACAGAGATCTGCCTGCCTCTCTCTCCTAAGTGCTGGGAGTAAGGGCATGAGCCACCATGCCTGGCTTCAAATACTCTCTTCAGTCAGATCATCTTATGATCTCGGTCATAAGAAGCCTCCACACAATTAGTTGTGTTGTCTCTAAAATGTCACTGCTCTGCCCTGACTGCCTGTGACTCAAATGAGAGAAAAAAAAATTAGTTCCAGGGAGAGAAAAGACTTGGGAAGATGGACATCGGTTTCCACAGGTGGCTCTCAGGCATCAGCTGGTGGGACAGGCTTTTCCACATACATCATCAAGTTTTATTTCACAGTTCTGAGGGGAGCCATGGAAACAGCCTCCGCTAGACAACAAACCCATCCTTCCTAGAAGTCCCAGGCAGGTACCTCGATCTGTGCGGTGTGATTGGCGTAATACTTCAAGGCTTCGTCACCTTCCTCGGGGTCAGACCCAGGCTTGAGCTTCTGCTGCAGAGATTTGTTGTGGCGGGCCAGCTGCGGGAAGAGAATCAAGGGGTTAGTGTCTCTCTGCCCTTCTCTTGGGAGGAGACTTTGAAGTCATTCTGTCCGGCTGCGCATGTGTCTTCCACAGTCCTGGGTTGACAGTAAGTAGCCACACTCCAGGAAGGCATGACTACATTTGAGGAGCATAAGTAATCCACGCATATGCTTCAGTCATTTGCCTGGGCGGTGGTGGCACACACCTCTAAGATCTCTTTCGATCCTGGGGCTGAAACTCTCATCACTTCCACTGTACAAAGGAAGAAACTGAGGCACAGGGAGTGTGAACGTGCCTATAATCACACAGGGAGTGTGACTGTGCTACAATCACACAGGGAGTGTGAAAGTGCCTATAATCACACGGGGAGTGTGAATGTGTCTACAATCACACAGGGAGTGTGAACGTGATTACAATCACACAGGGAGTGTGAACATGCCTACAATCACACAGTTAGAGATGTGAATGTGCCTATAATCACACGGGGAGTGTGAACATGCCTACAATCACATGGGGAGTGTGAACATGCCTATAATCACACAGGGAGTGTGAACATGCCTACAATCACACAGAGATGTGAACGTGCCTATAATCACATGGGGAGTGTGAACATGCCTATAATCACACGGGGGAGTGTGAATGTGTCTACAATCACACAGTTAGAGATGTGAACGTGCCTAAATTCACACGGGGAGTGTGAACATGCCTATAATCACATGGGGAGTGTGAACGTGCCTACAATCACACAAGGAGTGTGAACGTGCCTACAATCACACAGAGATGTAAACATGCCTATAATCACACGGGGAGTGTNACAATCACACAGAGATGTAAACATGCCTATAATCACACGGGGAGTGTGAACGTGCCTACAATCACACAAGGAGTGTGAACGTGCCTACAATCACATGGGGAGTGTGAACGTGCCTACAATCACACAGAGATGTAAACGTGCCTATAATAACATGGGGAGTGTGAACATGCCTATAATCACATGGGGAGTGTGAACGTGCCTATAATCACACAGTTAGAGATGTGAACGTGCCTACAATCACACAGTTAGAGACTGGCAAAGGCAGATGGGTACCGACCTCAGACAGCTCAGCTCCAGAGTCAGTGTTTTGTTGGTGTCACAAAGCTGTACACATATCACTCTATTTTCCATGAAGTCTTAATATAAATGTGACCAAGAAGAATCAACATAAATTCAAGTAATAATCCGGACCCATAAAACTAAGTCAACATCCAGGGCCGTGAAAGTTTGATCAATTAAATACTCATCCCACTGACTTGAGAACAAATTGTTTTTGAAATAATTATTTTAGATTTGCCTCTCAGGGTCATTTATGGACTTAGCCAAAAGAAATGATGTGTAGTTTGACTTAAATTTTTATATTCAACTAAATGTGAGTTATATAGATTTCTATGACCATCAGAGTCATGAAACTTGCTGTGACTTGTAGGTGTCCCTCAAAGTCTAGATGAATTTAGGGAGGGAAGTGCTGGAATCACCTGGGCAAATTCACACCAGGCAAGAAGTGAGTGGTGCTAGGGGGTTCAGGAGTGGGCGGAAGAAGAGAAAAGGACTCACTATGGCTTCACACTTGAGTCCGCCAACAGCGTATGTTGAAGGTTCAATTGGAAGCTGAGGGGCCTTTAGGAGGTGGGACCTGTAGGAGCAAGTTGGGCCATTGGGGTTGTGCCCTTGAAGAGTATACTGAACTCTGGCCTCTCCCATTTTCCTGTTTCCTGCTCCCTAGATGCCATGACTGACAGCTCCTCTCTACCACAATCTCCACCTCTCCTCAAGGTCATGGTGTTGTGCAATGAGGCCGCGGCTGCAAACTCTGAAATGAGAAATCAAAACAAGCCTCCCGTCCTCGCCAGCTGTCTGCTCAGCTCTTTTCTCAGAGTATGGAGAATGTGCTTAGTGAGAGTCCAGGGTGACTGAGGGGAGACTAGGAATGCCCATTACTACAGTACAGTGACCGAGGGGAAGGCTAGGAATGCCCGTTACCACAGTACAGTGACCGAGAGGGAGGCTAGGAATGCCCGTTACCACAGTGACCGAGAGGGAGGCTAGGAATGCCCGTTACCACAGTACAGAATATGTTAGGAAAGAAGACCAGACTTGGCTTTGGGGAACCCAGAGCTTCTCGTGTCACCAAAGAGGAGATGAAGGAACGGGTTGTAGCATCAGGCTGTCAAAGTTCTGGGTGGAGGTCAGCCTGGAGCAACGACCAGTGAGCATGGGTGCAAATTTAAAAGCCACAGAGGCACCAACAGAGCCGTCTGGACAAGTTCTCACCAAGGCTGGGGCCGTCAGCATCAACAATAAAGCTCTCTCCGCTTCCGTCCTTACCACCCCTGCAGTAACTGCGCGTCATTCTGTGAGTCAGACCTCTCCCTTAACTCAGCTCTTCAGAACCCACAATCCATTACAGTCCATGTCCAGACTTGGTTCTCAGCACCCACGGGGCAGCTCACAACCATCTCTAACTCCAGTCCTAGGGCATCCAGCACCCTCGTCTGGCCACAGCAGGGACTGCACAAACTGGGTACACAGATAGTCATGCAAGCAAAATACCCATACATGTAAAATATTGAAAGTATATGTATGTATACTCATAAAACACACATCTATACCTAACACAAACATACATGACCATCAGCAGGGTCTTGTATAACACTATATATTTTTAAAATCAAAAATTGGAAATGAAGACAGGCCACAAAGTTCCTAACTCCAGTAACAAGACCACAGCATGTGTGTTCATCTTTATCTTCCTATCATCAGGATTTTAATGCTTATTTAATCTGGAGCCGGGTAAGGACTGAACGAGAACAAGGGACCGGAAACTGAGCGGGAATGCTGCTCTGTGGTAATCCCACCTCACTACTTCTAATCTGTGGATGTTTTCAGTGTGTGTCCAGCTACTATTGATTGGTAAGACTGTGACACGGAAGTTGGCTTTCCCCAGATGGAAGCGCCCGACGTCCCATGATTCCCTTTGCTTTCAGGTCAGCAGGTGAACGCTGTGCTCACACCAAGCAGCATTTCCGTGTGGAGCAGAGAAGCAGAAGATGGAACACGTTCAAGGAAAACACCCTCTCCTCTGTCTGAAACAAAGCCTCGTCTGCAGAAACCAGGCTAAGGGCTCCCAGCGCTCTCCGAGGTTGAACAGGACCCAGGGAGGGCCATGAGGGGGGAGTCTTCCCTCAAGAAGAAAAGGGCAGAGCTGCCAAAGGGTGGGGTGATAACATCGAGGTGAGTGGGGGGAAGAGAAGGGGTGGGAAGCACAACAGAGGGGGCTCCCCGAAGCAGGGGAGGCTTTATACCTCACCAACCACTCAACGGGTCTTAGGAAAACAAGCCACCCTTTTTACCAAATTCCTGAGTTCTGCCCCAACCACCCTTGTTGTCTGGTCCAAAACTGGCATCCATATTGTCTAGAATGTATTTTAAGTCAAAACTGGACTAGAAGGAGGAAGAAATAGTATTTTCTTTTACATCTGAAATAGGCTCTGGAGAAGCCAAATATAAATCCCCAAAGACAGCAGGGCTGACAAAGAGGTTGACAGCAACAGGAAGGAAGATGAGGGTGACATTGTCCAGAAAGTTTGACAGACTAGGACTGGGCACCCACAAGACATCTGTGAGCCGCAGAGTACACTATGACATCTCAGGAAGGCTTCTCATCACACATGCGCACGAGCACACACACACACACACGCACTCACGCACACGTGTGCACACACACACACATGCACTCATGCACATATGTGCATGCACACACACACATACTACTCTTCTACAGTGAAATAAGAAATCCGTCCCTTTGAGACAGGCAAGAAGCCAGTGCTGAGGTAACCAAGGAAACCGCAGCTGCATCTTGGTGGCCCTCTCCAGAAGATCAGAAATCCCCTCGTGGTCAAACATCCCTGAAGCTGCAGGCTGCTCTAGCTGTAAGAGAATCCGGAACACCAGGGCACTTTCCCAAAGGCCACGTGTGTGCACTAACAAAAGGTGTGCATCACCAACAGGCCAGACGTCACCGCAGAGTCGCCTCTACGGTGGGTTTGCATCCTCTGGGCCGCTCAAGAGGGTTATGGGGAGAAATACCCTAAAAAGGAGACCCAGTCCATCCATGACTCGGAAGGGGAGCTTCTGCCGGCCCCTCTGGTGAGTCCTTCCTAACTCCTCCTGCCTCTGTGTGAGATAAACCGCTTACATCGCCTGTGTCTCTCGGTTGATCAGTTCATTCTCTCAAGACACAAGAGTCAAGGAAACATTGACCCGTTAACCCTTCCCTAACCACAGGAGGATGGGGTGGAGGGGCCCCGAATGCTGCTGCCTACCTTTAACACAGCTATACCTCACTCGGTCTCATTCCCCACTCAGTCAGGACCAAGCTTAGGCTGGCCTGCAACTTACTGCGTTACCCTAGGACACAGGCTGGCCTGCAACTTACTGCGTTACCCTAGGACACAGGCTGGCCTGCAACTTACTG
>JAQHUG010000430.1:235685-248338 GCA_028555095.1 Dicrostonyx torquatus | reverse complement strand
TCGGGAGGCAGAGGCAGGCGGATCTCTGTGAGTTCGAGACCAGCCTGGTCTACAAGAGCTAGTTCCAGGACAGGCTCCAAAGCCACAGAGAAACCCTGTCTCGAAAAACCAAAAAAAAAAAAAAAAACCAAAAAAACCAACCAACCAAACAAACAAACAAAAAAAGATGTTTTGAGTACGCTCTCCCTGTGGTGTGGTTCTGAGGAAAACATCAGAGCTGTCATGATAGAGAAATAATTCCCCACAGGCTGCTCACACCCCTCCTAACAGAATGAACCTGCAAGGAGGTAGGAGCCGGAAATGCAAATTCCAGCATCCCCTTCTAACTCAGGAACTGAGACTAGCACGTGACTTCAATCCGGATAACACTGGCCAAATTCTGTCCTAACAGTAGATATTATTACCAGAAATAATTTGGATTCTTCACCAAAAATGCTTTTTAAAGAACTAAAATTAACAAACTATCCATTTTAAAGGAATTTTTTATTTGTTTGTTTGCTTTTTGAGACAGGGTTTCTCTGTGTAGCCCTGGCTGTCCTGGAACTCGCTTTGTAGATCAGGCTGGCCTTGAACTCAGAGATCCGCCTGCCTCTGCCTCCCAAGCAGTAGAGTTATAATCAGTGCTCTCCCAGAGGACCCAGGGTTCGATTCCCAGCACCCACAAGGTGGCTCACAATTGTATGTGACTGCAATTCTAGGGGACCCGACACCCTCACAGGGACAGACGCGCAGGGAAAATGCCAAGGCACGTAAGAAAAAGGGAGGCGTGGACATAAAATTTAATTGTCTGGGACATTGGTGTAAGAGCATAAACCACTATTATCTGAATGGCCAAAGCTACGTGAAATAACAATATATAGGACTCTTACCTACACTCAGTATCTTTCAAAAATATCCTAGACTGGTCCTATGAAACGGTTAAAATAGTTTACCAAGGGAAGGCAAGAAAAGTAGCTAATTCTGCATACTAAAGTGGGCTAATCCCAAACACGGATAACATTAGCGCAGGCCTGAAGGGCTTCCGCGTTTCTTCTCCGGAACTGAAGAAAGAGACACACGCCCTTCACCTTGTATCTTTTTGATGTAACTGAAGACAGGTTACCTGATACAACTCTGAAACTTCTGGGGCTCCCTCTTCCTACACAGGAAGTGCTGTTTTCTTCAGACCCAGACAGCAGAGGATGGTTACCTGAGCTACCTACCCTGCCAGCGCCCAGAAAGAATCTGTGAGACACTCCCACCCACCGAGTTCCTCCTCCCACGGGGCTCTGTGAGCAGGGCTGGGGAAACGTTCAAGCCCAGATGCACACAGAGCCCTGGGATCTTCCCTCATCAGTACCCAGATGCAGACCCAGGACTGTGAGTCTTCTTATACACGCTGGTGTCTCCTTACCCAGCACGTCCAGAAGGGTGTCCTCAGACAACAGGGGCAGCAGACAGGTGACTGTCCACAGGATGGACTGCTGGACGGCGGCTGACAGAGGACTAGGAAGCCTAATTTCTGTTTGTTTCGCTATTTGACAGTTCTGCTTTAATGGACCTGCATGTCTAACTTTCCCAGGGGCCTGCTCTTTAGGAAATGGGGAAACGGCACACTCTAGGGAATTTTAGAAAGTATTTTCATTCCTGTTTCTAGACTCAAGCAGCAGTTTCTCACAATGATAAAGAAACCAGGAAGGATGAATATGTGCTTCTCCTGTTAAAAGTCTGAGTCTCTGCTTCTAGTAATTTCTGTGGTTTCTTTAGGGCAAGGTGGTGGGAGGTGGAAAAGTTGACCTATTACAGCAGCTCCTGCGCTTGGCTGGGAAAGTAAGAACCTTTGCGTGCGGAGTCACTGCCGGGTGAGCGACTACTTCTGGTCCCACGGACCTTTCAGGACACGTTCAAGTCACCTGACCTTTCTAAAGCCAACTGCCTTGTGACACGGACAGACAACACACCATGGAGACTTTCTCGGGGGTGCGGATACTGCTGCTCCATGGGCACAGCCCTTGCTCGGCCAAGAGCTGGGATTATTCTCCATCTCTTATCAGCTCTGACCGACAGCAGACCTCCTCTTGGGAGAGTGAGTCAGTTGCTCACGGTCCTGACAAAGCCACGGCAAACTGTGTTAGTTAAACCCTTGAACTCATAGTGCTGAGTCCTACAGCGCTCCACTAAACCACCAGCAGGCTCAGGGTCAACACGAAGTGCACAGATTAGCCAGATGTGAAATCAGGGTGGAATCTAGGCCCTGAGAGAGACGCACTACCTCACGAGTGTTTCTCTAGCTCTCTACTTCTGAGCTACACTGGATGAGCGCTCTCAGGCCACCAGCGTCTCTCTGTTTAACTAAGTAACAGCTACTAGAAAGGTCAGCCTGTGTTCAGGCGGCGGTTTGTAAAGGAAGGGGGCACTGCTCAAAGGAACTGCGCATTTAAAAAAAAGTCCCTGCCCAGCAAGAGCAAGCGAGGCCGGGTGAATCTCAGCTCGAGGGAAGGACTGGGGGCAGTCTAACAGACTGGAAAGAGATCACGAAATCCCATGCAGGAGGCGCTTGCTCAGTTGCTAGAAGGTGGCTGTCCCAGCTTGCAAACAAGAGCAGAGGAAAGCAGGAGAGAAGGGAGGGGAAGAAAGACAATTCAGACAAACTCATTTAGAAAACTACACCATCCTTCTTTAAAAAAGGTGACATTTGACCAGCTAGATACAGTGAACACGAGCTCATAGGTACTTCAACAAAGATGATACCTGTAGTATAAATGTCTTTGTTATGACATAATGACATCATGAGTTATCCACACACGAAACATGATTATTAACATGATCAGATCCATAAACTATTCATATGCAAATGTAAAAAAATCCTCTTACTCCAATCCAATTAAAAAACGATCGTCTCAGAAACCGAGCTACTGTGGACTAAGCCCGTGGTCCTTCAGTCCTGTTCCTGCCCTCCAGAGTCTTCGGTTAGCCTCTGGCTTGAGCTAAGTTAGTTCTGATGGAACCTGAACGGTGAAAAGACAACAGTTCTGCCTTGAAGGAACTTCCTGTTGGGCAGAAGCCACAAACACAACAGAGCAATGGACCTATGGGGGGAGGCAGGAGCAGAAGAAAGCAGAGAAGGTGAAATCAAACCACCAGAGACCACTCCCCCAAACGTTTAACAAAACGGAACAGTGGCAAGTTCAAAGACACAAGCCAGGGTCACGGTTTGTGGTTCAGAGCACAGCCCAGTATCCTGAGGCAAGAAGGCGAGGCGGGAACCACCAACGCCATGGGTTGCAGTCCAGGTCATACAACAAGGCTTTCAAGGCATCATGAGGTTTGATTGTTAAGCCACGCATGGCGACACACACTTGAAATCCCTGCACTGGGAGGCTGAGGCCAGGTGGGCTACTTTGTCTGTCTCTGAAACACTTGGTGGGGAGGGAGGGAGGGAGGGAGGGAGAGAAGGAGGCAGGGAGGGAGGGAGGAGGGCAGGAGGGGGTGGGACAGAGATAGGACTTTTGCTAAGAAGTGAGCATTAGAAGGATAAACCCGGGCATGACATAATCTCTTTGTTGGGGTTCACTATGGCAGAGAAAGTTGGGGGTGCACATGGGAAATGGAAACATCAAGACCAAAGCCTGAGGCTATGATCCACCAGAGACCGTGGTGACAAGGACCAAGCAGTCGCGAAGGATGTGGTCAGACCCCCGAGGATGCGGTTTAGGAAGAGCCACGGGGCAGAGGTGACTCAAGCATCCAGTTAGCGTGGCAGGCTCTGCGAACAGCCAGGGTCAGACAACCGCAGAAGCTCTGGCTCCTTTGTCCTCCAGCTCTCTTCTCTGCACGGGAAGCTCCTGAGAGCATCCAGTTGATACAGATCTCAGAGAATCACTCCGACACGGGCAGACACTAAGTCCTTGTTAAACAGGAACCAAAATAAGTGTAAGAGTAATATGTACACGGTGTGGGCGGATCTCCAAAGCCAGGCTAGAGAGTGAGTGTGGACCTCACCCGCCAGAAGCTCTGGGCATGCAGACGAGAAGCATCACTGGGAAGGTTCCTCTGACTTCTTTAGGCAGAGGGAAGTGAAAAGGAGTCAGTCAAAGGTCAGAGGGTGCTGGAGGGCAGAGCTGCTGGGAAGGCTGACCGGGCTGGTCACCTCCTGGGTCCCAGAGAACATGGCTATCTTCCCGGACGTCTGCTTATAGGACGCGCCGAGTGATGAGGGAGAGGTCCTGAGTAACCTAGGGGCAGGCAGAGGAGGATCACAAGAATGTGTTTCTCCTCAGGTCCACCGCCTACAGGAATGGGAAATGGGGAAATGTCAGGTCCCCAGGGAGAAGCCAGGAAGGGCCTGGCTGCCCGGCCCCACCCACACCCTGAGCCTGGAGATACTCTGGATGTGTGGGCGTGATTAAGTGTTAAACAGGTGGGAGTGATCAACTAGGGCTGAAAACAAGCGGGTGGAACTTCTGGAATCAGAGATAGAGCCAAGAAAACCCGGGCTGGTGGGGAGGAACTTATGAGGACCGCTCACCCGCAGAAGCGGCGCACTGTGAGAGCCGCTCAGACACATTTGCCTGTCGCTTTTGGAGCTCTTTCGTGGGTTCTCTTGCCGTGCCCACTTAGCTTGTGAACCCCAGGTGAGTCTGAGCCCTTAGTTGCTCTAATGAGCCCCTGGACAGCCACTCTCCTTCCTGCTCTATCTCACACATGCGAGTGGGGAAGCTAACTGTGACTCCCAAGTCCCCGGCATCTAATTAGTCCAACTGTGAGTCCAAAGCACGTCTCATAGATGAGGGTCACAGAGCGCCACACAGAGAGGAGACTCATCGCGACTACCTCCTGGCGAGGATGGAGATCTGCTCTCGCACACTTGCTGGGGTGCGGTCCAGGTCATACAACAAGGCTTTCAAGGCAACGTAAGGGTTGATTGTTAAGCCACACATGGCAACGCACACTTGAAATCCCTGCACTGGGAGGCTGAGGCCAGGTGGGCTACTTGTCTGTCTCTGAAACACTTGGGAGGGAGGGAGGGGGGCAGGAGGGGGTGGGACAGAGACAAGACTTTCACTAAGAAGGGAGTATTAGAAGGTGCTGAGCCCAGGGTAATCTGAGCATGACATGATCTCTTTGTTGGGGTTCACAGTGGCTGCTGTGTCAGGGAAAGTTGGGATACACATGGGAAGGGAAGCAGGAAGGACAGAGCTTGAGGCTATGATCCACCAGAGACCATGGTGACAAGGACCAGGCAGTTGTGAAGGACATGGTCAGATCCCCAAGTACGTGGTGTAAGAACACAGATCCCCTGTGAGTATGTCTAGTTAGCGCTTTAGTATGTGTGCTTTTAGGTAATGCCACTGGCCTAAGGGAACACTCAACACACACACGTACACACACACATGTGCACACATACAGATGCACACAGACACGCACACACACATGCATACACACATGCAGATGCACACACATGTGCACACAGATGCACACAGACACGCACGCACACACACATGCATACACACATGTGCACACATACAGATGCACACACATACACACACACAATTTTCTGAAGAGCCTCTGTGAGATGCAGACAGAAGATAGGATGAACCACTCGCCACGACCCCCAGGGATGGGGACAGGTGTAGGACAGCTTAAATCTGAGAGCCCCTTTCCCTCTCCTCTGCTTACGGTAGGCCTTGCCAGAGGATGCCAGGGTGGAGCCGCTTCAAATCATTGCTCCTCTGAGTCTCGGCACCCTATGCTATGTGACCACTCACTGCTCCCGAGGCTCTGGCACCTATTGTGACCTGGCGCCCTTTGCCGAGCGACTGCTCAGCTCCCCTGCTCATTATGGTCCAGTTTGGAGCTGGCCTACAACACGGACTGCTGTCACAGGAATGCTGCCTGTCAAAGCCAGGGGTGCATTTCCTCACTGGGTCCTTCAGGGCCAACGTCCAGCCCTCCTGCTGAGTCTCACTGCTCCCCACTCTGCACCCCATCCTCTTAGGCCTCTCATTTCCAGTCATTCTCTGGGGGTCTTCTTCCTCCTTCCCTCCTGTAGCACTGAAATCACTCTGGGGTTTCATTCTTGGTTTAATCCCTCATTCCAGCTGCTTTTCTAGGAAACCTCATCGATACCACAATTTCAAATATCATCTCTACGTATGTCTGTAGGCCTTGATGCTCAGGCCTAGCTTCCCTTCCCAAGAATGAAGTATGGAGCCGGAGTCTGATATTCCTTCATCGGAATGTTTCCTCAACACCCACAGGCTGGAGTCCAGCTCTGTTCTACCCCCAAGGTTTTCCACCTCCAGGCTCAGATGATGTCATCTGCCCACAGCCAACTCTTTCCCTCGGAGCCGTCCAAGTCCCACCTCCTTCGCACTCTCTCCAGCTTATTCTCAGTAAGTCAGCTAGCGATGGAAAGAGGCCAGGGGGACTCTACAACAAGTCACAGTCCCCTTCCTCCTCAGCACAGAGGGCTTACCACCTGCAGGAAATGGAAACGTCAGGTCCTAGAGGTGAGGCCGGGAAGGCCGAGAATGGCCTGTGCTCTGGACTGAGGCTGCCCACCCCCTACCTGATCTCTGACCATCTCCCAAGGCTGCAGTCTCAGGCTGCTTCGCGGGAACAGAAGGAATGAGAGGTGGTTTCCTCCATGACTTTCACTGTAAGCCTTTGGATGTTGAGCAGATAAAATATCTCGATAAATGGGGGTCGAGAGGTGGGTGGGGGCGGGGAGAAAATAGGAAGCTGTGGCACGAGGTGACGCCAGGGACAGAGAAGCACAGAGAGGGAAGGAAGGGAAAGACCAGGAAGCTGGGTCTGGTCAGGTGACTGACCTATCAGACACAGACAGAAGGAAGCTGAGATGTGCAGAAATCCACAGATGGGGGTTAGAAAATCTGTGGTTTGTCGACGAGTTGAATAAAAACACCCTGGCTGGGCGGGAAAAGCCATGTGGGGGCCGACCATTCAACCTGAGTCTCGGAAGCCAGGGGAGGTGACTCCGAGTACCCCATCTTTGATTGGCGGCGGTTCCCAAGTTCATGTCAGGCATAAGCCACAGCCTTGGCCCCTGCTGGACGCCCTTAGCTTGTCCTGAGTCTTTCCCTCCCTCCTGCTTCTGTTCTGCCTGATTCAGCCCCATTCCTGGTTCACAGTGGACTCATCCATCTTCTTGGCCCAATGGGTAATGTACACCTGTCTGCCCAGTTACATAGTGAGAGGCTCCCGTTTATTGCCAGAGTCCCACTGTCCACAGAATATATAAATCACAAAAGTGTGGAATTGTAATGTCCTGTCCTGGCTACTTTTATGTCAAATTGATACCAGACAGAGCCGTTTTAGAAACTGGAGCCCTCAGTTGGGGAAAAGCCTCCACCAGATTGGCCAGTGATACATTTTCTTCATTAGTGACTGTTGGGGTAGGTTCCGTCCACTGTGGGCGGTGTCGCCTGTGGGAAGGTGGCCCTGGACTCCGTCCACTGTGGGTGGTGTCGCCTGTGGGAAGGTGGCCCTGGACTCCGTCCACTGTGGATGTCGCCTGTGGGAAGGTGGCCCTGGACTGTGTAAGAGCACAGGCCGAACAAACCAGGAGGAGCAGCCCAGTGAGCAGCGTTTTTCCACACTGCAGCCTCAGCTCCTGCCTCCGGCTTCCTGTCCTGAGTTCCCTCCCCGACTTCCTCAGTGGTCAGACTATGGTGTGGATGTGTAAGCAAAATTAACCCTTTCCTCCACGAGTCGCTGATGGTCCTGTTGCATCGCGGTAATAGAAAGCTCAGCTCGAACGTCTTCCTTTCTCATCTATTAGGAACTTAGCGTTCAGGCCTCTGTGTGTGCGCCAGGCACACATACAAAGAGAGGGCTGGTGTAGCACCTGCCTCTCATGCCTGACTCCTTGGGTCCAATCCCCAGCACCATCAACAATAACAAAACCAAAGTGAATTAGCCCTTAGAAATATGAGCTGCAGAGATGGCTCAGTGGTTGTGAGCACACACTGATCCCACAGAGCACCTGAGCTGAATTTCTAGCACCCACGTGGGACAACTCACAACCGCCTGTAACTCCAGGAAACTGACACCTCTGGTCTCCACGGGCCTCCAAACCCACGCACTCATATGCATGTACTCACTCACAGACACACACTCAGAGACATATCCTAAATTTTCAATTATAAATGTATATAGCCAGGCATAGTGATACCCAGCTATAAGCTCACTACTCCGCAGATTAAGGCAAGAAGGTGAGAGGTTCAAATCCATCTTCAGGTACACAGCAAGTTCAGACAAGCTCAGGTTACATGAGTGTTTGAGTCAAAAACAAAAACTAAAAGATGAAAAGAACTGCAAAAATAAGTGTCCCTTTTTTCTCATTTTTTAATATTTACTCCTTTATTTATGGGGATGGGACACGTGTGTCAGAGGACAACCCGTGGGAGCTGGTTCTCTCCTAACATCATGTGGGTTCTGGGGATTGAACTCGGGTCATCAGGCTTGGGGGCAAGAGCCTTTCTTGCTGAGCTGTCGAGTAGGCCCAGCCCATTACGAGCAGGCAATTTCAAATATAGGACACGGAAAGTATGGAGATTATAAAAGCCATTTACAGCAGGGTTTGGCAAACAAACCCCCTGGGTGAAATCTGCTCCGACACCTGTTTCATACAATGATGTTTTCTTTGGATAAACACAACCGGACTGGCTTGTTGACGTGCTGTCCACGGCTGCTTCTGCACCGGAGCAGCAGAGTGCAGTGTGTTCAGCAGACAGTATGGACGCGCAAGCCTGAAATATTCACTAGCTGGCACTCTGGAAACCCCCACATAGTGGCACCAACTAGCACATGGGTTTTGTGCCTCACACAGCTGTCAAAAACTTAAACATGCATGTGGATGTATGTACATGTGACTGACAGACGACTGGACAGCCTCTCTTGAAATAATTGATTTTATATCTCTAAAACGTAGCCTCTTACAATGATAACAAAAATCTTAACCAGGGGCTTACCACAACTTTCCCCTACTGTATGATTTCAGACAGTCTCTTGGGTGTGACGTGAATGGGGGTTAATTTTTGATCTGAAGGGTTTTTTTTTTCTTTAACAGTTACCATCCAGTATCCAGCATCGTTTTGTTGCAGTGGCCTGGTATTTTTCTGTGACTCTTTAAGTAATCCTGAAACCCAAACCGATCAAGAGACACAAAAGGCCAGAGCTGAGCAGAGTCAGCGCTCGCGAATAAGGCTCACATACCCACCCAACTCTCCTGGCCATTGCCCCAGAGAAGGTGGTTTTCAGACATTAGAACTCTGCCACTGGCAACATCACTAATGTCCCATTAACTGTGTGTCACCAGAGTGTGACGCTGAATGTGTGTCGCCAGACGCCAGAGTGTGACGCTGAATGTGTGTCGTCAGAGTGTGACGCCGAATGTGTGTCGCCAGAGTGTGACGCCGAATGTGTGTCGCCAGAGTGTGACGCTGAATGTGTGTCGCCAGAGTGTGACGCTGAATGTGTGTCGCCAGAGTGTGACGCTGAACACTCTTGGGAGGAGTGAAATGTGAGCCATGTCACGCTGAGGTAAGTGTTGGATTCTTTCATGTCTGTAGTCCCTCACACGGTAGGACGGCCTCTCCCTCGTTTAACACTGATGTTTCTGCTTCTGTACAAGGTCCCAGGGAACTGACCTTACATACACGGCATGGAAAATATGTTTATTCTGCATATGCTCTGTGTATAACAGAAACATCTGCCCCTGAGACCCACAAATGGCATTATGGGTAAAGGCACTGCCATCAGACCTGATGATCTGAGTTCAATCCCCAGAATCGTCCTAGTAGAAGGGGAGAACCCACACATTCATATGTGTACCACGGCTTAGACACATATGCACACATGTACACAATAAGTGTGATAAAAAGTCCTCTCCTTCATTGCTCAGCTGAACCTTCCCGGTCCACGAGCACCATCTGCATCCAGTCACACCACCCCAGTCCTGTCCAGTCATCTGCGGCCCCTGGTGATATAATGTTCACGCAAACCCCCCAGGTATCACTGTATCCATTTCACCCAGTGGCATTCAAGAACCAGACCTCAAACCTGAGCCAGCCACAGTGACCCGCACCTGCCGCCTCAGCTTTCAGAGGCTAAAGGAGGAAGGACACAGGCCCAGAACGCAATGAGTGACGGGACATCAAGCAGGTGAGCCACCGTGTAAGCTCACACATGGGTGCGGATCTGCCTGCTGAGGACTTATCTCCACCGCTGGGAGCAGTGACCTATTGCTTATTCAGGCCATCAAAGCCAGTTTAGATTTGGAACTTGACGTGACAATCATGTGCTTTTACCTGATGGGTCACATGCAGCTGAAGCTGGCCTTGAACCTCTGTCCTCTCGCCTCTACCTCCAAATTGCCACTATACCCAATGCTTACAATCTTAGGACAATTTTTAAACAGGTTTTATTATTATTATTTATTATTTATTTTAAACAGGTTTTATTATTATTATTTATTATTATCCCCCATTACCAAAGTATTATCTATGGAGCGATCTTATTAGGCATCGATGTTTACAATGGCTATGGTAGGAACAATCTTTGAGATTAATTATATTCACTTTTTGTATATGGGGGTACAGGTATGTGTGTATATGTGTGTGTGTATGTGTGTGTGTATGTGTGTGTGTGCATGTGTGTATGTGTGCATATGCGTGTGTATGTATGTGTGCATGTGTGTATGTGTGTGTGTGTGTATATGTGTGTGAGCATATGCACATGTGTGCGGAGGCCAGAGGTCAACATCAGGTCTCTTTCTCTAGTGCTTTTCACCACGTTTTTACAGACAGGCTCTCCCGTTAAGCCTGGAGCTCAATGCCTCTGCAGGCTCTTGGGAGCCTCCTGCTTCTGCCTCCTCAATGCTCAGCAAATTCTTTCATTTTCTACTGCTGCAAAAAACACAGTAACCAAGGTGCCTGGCGGAAGGAAGGGTTTATTTGGGGCTTCCAGTTCTGGAGGGTTAAGGATCATGATGGCGGGGTACAGGGAGCAGTGGCAGACAGCCGGAGCAGGAGCGGAGAGTTCACATCTTGAACCAAAAGCAGGACACAAAGAGAGCTAACTTGAAATGGTCTTTTGAAACCTCAAACCTGTCCCCAGGGCATACCTTCTCCAGCAAGGCCAAGGGTCTCCTAATCCTCCTCTATGGCCACCAACTGGGGACCAAATAGCCAAATGCCCAAGACTTACGGGGACGTCTCATTCAAACCAGCCACTGAGATCACAGCTTTCTAAGTGGGTAAAGGGAGCTCGCACTTGTTCAGCGAGCACTTTCTCAACGGAGCCACCTCCCCGGCCCTGTGCTTACTCTTGGTTACAACCGAACAGTGATGATTGCGTCAGGAGCTGCAAAAGAACCAATAGCAACAGGATCGCATCAAGTGCCGCCTGCAGCAGTCTTCCGGAAACCACTGTCCACGGGGGGGGGGGGGGGCACGCTATGCCCTCATTTCCATTCCTTTCCAACACCAGTAAAGACTTTTTAACTCTTTCTTATCCATAACGCCACACTGGTCCTGGCAAATGGAGAGTGTATCGGCCACAACTCTCAGAAGATTAGATCATTTTCCCTTCCAAGGCTTCTGAGGTCATGTTTTAAGAGTACAGATCCACACACAGGCATTTCTCCTTTAGCCTCAAACCCCTGATGTTAGCACCCAGCAGCCAACTAGCTAGACCAACAGTTATTTAAAATGTAATGTCACGCATCAGAAGAGCCATTGCGTCTAAAGATGCTTCGAGACTCTTTGGGTCCCTGCAGACAAAGCTCACGCGTGCCTGCCCTGCCTTTATGGATGAGAGAGTTGAAGTCAGAAAAGCCGTGAACCCCAACAGCGGCCAGAGGAAACCCACCTCGTGAGAGGAAGCAGCTAGGCTGCTATACAGTGTGCCTACTGACGTCTTACCAGGCTACTCGGGCTTCTGTGAGCGGAGAAATCAGCTGTGTTTTCCACTTCCCACAGGTGATGATAATAGAGATGAAGTAATTGTCAGTGAGGGAACACCCTTCAAAGATGTTAGCGACGGGAGGTATGGATCCGATTACAAACCCATCCTTCTGCCTCCACAAATGAACTCAATGAAGCCGTGCTGATTACCACATATTAGCATCAGAAGGTGGAAGCCGGCAAGAGGTGAGCTGCTCCAGTCTCTAGGGAAACACCCTAGCAGTCTGAGTGATACACACACTTCCTCTGATTTCGGGGTATTTCGGATAATTTATAATGCATAGCCCTTCAAAGGAGAACAGCTCAAGCAATTGCAGCAATGAAATGGAAGTTTTAAGGGGCAAGCGACTTGATGAAGACTATCAGATGTCTGGACGATGTCAGTGTAACAAAGTATCCCAGGTCATGAAGCAGGGAAGGACGCCACGCCTACCACCCCCTGCCCACACCCCTTCCCAGAGTGCCTTGTTTAGTGCCAAGTGACAATCGGGCTGACTGAAATATGGATAGCAAATGCTGACGTTTTCCTTTGGGAGGGCAACAACACACAACTGTCTGCTATCTCCAGCACTCCTACTAGCCTTCTGAATGCAGGGTATAAGCACATGTGCCTACAGGGATGTCTACATACATCCTACAGGTGTCTACCTACATCCTACAGGTGTCTACATACATCCTACAGGG
>JAQHUG010000430.1:219202-235209 GCA_028555095.1 Dicrostonyx torquatus | reverse complement strand
CTACAGGTGTCTACATACATCCTACAGGGATGTCTACATACATCCTACAGGTGTCTACATACATCCTACAGGGATGTCTACACACATCCTACAGGGATGTCTACACACATCCTACAGGTGTCTACATACATCCTACAGGGATGTCTACACACATCCTACAGGTGTCTACCTACATCTTACAGGTGTCTACCTAGATCCTACAGGTATCTACCTAGATCCTACAGGTGTCTACATATATCCTACAGGTGTCGACATACATCCTACAGGTGTCGACATACATGTGCACACGTGGAAACCAGAGGCCATCATCAGGAAGACCACTCCACTGCTCCCCACTTTATAGTTTTGAGCAGGTTCTCTCGCTGCATCTGGAGCTCGTTAATTCAGCCCACCTGGCTGGACGATGAACTCCAGGGAGCTGTTTCCTCCACCCCAATTACTGATGTTACACACAGGCATCATCCCCCCATAGACTCTGAACCCTGGGGATGTAGTCAGCATGGATGTGAGGGAGAAGAGGAGCTGGACTCTCGGCCACAGCTGCTGCACTGCTGGGGCTGCACTGCTGGGCTCCAGATGAGGGTTCTGATGAGCATGTCACAGAAAGAGAGGTGCTTCCCCTGAACTTGCCTTCACAGCCCTCCCACCCAGTCCTATTGCACTCCACTTCCTCCTTTGTGCCTTTTCATTGCTCTGCTAACTCTAAACTTGGAGACGACACAAGTGCTGTAACCTCAACCCTTAGATGCTGAGTGGGTGGTATTTGGTGCTTACTGAAAGGATTTAAATCTAACATAGCCAAGCTTGGTTTTTTTCACATTTTACTTTTATTATTTTGGAAATTTCCTTTAAAAATGAAACCAGAGAGAGAACTCATGAGTACCCAGATTTGTGACTTTTCTATTAATTAAATATCCAAGGCAATATGCATACAGTTAAATGTGCATAAATATGCGTGAGCAGCTGAGCGTGCATAAAGAATTGCACATGCATAAACAACCAAACACGCATGAACTAATACACAGGAAAGAACTGGAAGTGATTCTAGTAGTATGCACAGCGTTTATTAGCTACTGCATCTTAATGCTATGGCCAATCAAATACTTGACAGGTAGCAACTGAATTAAGGACGTATTTTGGCCCATGGTTTGAGGGTCCAGTCCAGTAGGGGAGGCGTGGTGGCTGGAGCAGCCTGCAGTGGTAGCCGCAGACGCGCGAGACTGCCTGCTCACATCTGGATGCTTCAAGACACAGAGACAGGACAGGAAGTCGGGAAGGCTATCAAGTCTCAAAGTCCACCCGCTAACAGATCTACTCCCTCTAGGGAGGCCTCACTTCCCACAGGTGCTACACCTCCCCGAACAGCACCACCACCTGGAGACGGAGCGTTCAAAGCCACACAAGCCTGTGTGAAACCCTTCACGTCAAAAGACAACCTAACACAAATGTCAACATGGGGTTTGGGGAAACACGACAAACGTGACTGTGCTAAAACATCCAGGATGTAGGGGAGGCAGATGCAGGTTTGAAACAGTGAGCTCGGCTCCAGGAGATGACAGCCCATTGGCTCAAGAGAAAGGTGACCTCATTGGCACAAGAAAGAAAAATACTCCTCACTCTTGAAGAAGACAATACAAAGCCCCATCTACGCCGAGCTAAATAAGAAGACTGGCTAAGAGGGACCTATAAAATGAAAATAAGCCATCAGGACCAGGTGAGCAAGATCCCCGCCTGCCCAGTGCGAAGTGCTTCTATTACATCAAACCCCCAGCTACACCCATGCACCCACGCATGCTGCAAAGAGTTATTTCTCAGAACTCTCCATATCTACTGCTGCAGGGCACCACGCTTGGCGTGGGACTAGGGAAGAAAACAGGAAAGGTATCTTATCTTGTCAGCATTAAAGGATGCTAATGTTATACTCTGATGACAGGAATTACCACTAATTTTGATCACAGTAACAGTCTGCGTTTGGATTTTATTACATCAACTACCAAATCCCAAGCCCGAGAGCATGGCGCCACTTCTTCACGCTTCAACCATGTGCATGACATTTCTTAAGTGACTATGGCTGGTTATCACGCTGATGTTCCTTGATTCCAGTCACTATAGCTTTAGTCACTTATAGGCCAAAGTGGACGTGATGGAGATTCCTATGCCGAGGCCTGAGAGCCTTCTCATGGGAGCAGATCTTCCTCCATCGGCCAACCTCTTCCCTCACTCCTGATGCCCACCTGCAAATATCTTGGACTTCTCCCTTTCAACACAGCATCTTTGTGGCAGTCTCTCCATTTCCTTCTCCTTCCCGAATTCACCTCCTTGGGAGTTTCTTGATTTATCTTTTCATCTCAGCAACTAGCATGATGCCTGACTCGAGAGAAGATCAATAACCACTACCTTGTGATAAATGAACCCAAAATGAACTGAGGGGGACACAAATGTCAGTAGCTGGTCAGGGCAGACCAGCATTTGGGTCTCATTTTCTCCCTGTAGACACGCGGAGCTCATGCCATTCAGAAGCCACCAAACCACACCTTGTAAGCGTTCCCGTCCAGTTCATGTGCTTTCATTTTTTCTCCCCGAGATCCAGCTTCAGTTTCAAATCCTCAGGGAAAGTCCTCCAGACGGCCCCATCTCCAGCAGTCTCATTCCCAGCTTTACCACACCCTGTTCCCCACCAGTGTATGGCTGATACCATGGTCCACTAATTGTCACATGTTTGTCTCTCTTCCGCTGTTCCTAGTCCAAGTGCAAATGGTTCCCAAACTGATCTGTCATCGTTACAACCCTGTAAGACTGTGTCATGGACTGAGGAATGTGGGCCCTAGCTTTGACCTGTGGCAAGCTATGGCTCCTGGCTGCTCTAGCTTGGTTGGCCTGCTCCATGTCTTTACATTTTTTAAATGAGCTTTCAACTTTTAAAGATGATATTTCACAATTTAAAATTTTTTTAAAAAAATTCAGGCTTTTTTTGAAGTTCTGGAAGGAGTAGATAGAACACCAGGTCTGGGATCCCAACTGGTGAGCTGGCAGAGGTGCACACCAGCGTCTTGCTTGAGAGAGGAGCATCAGGCCTCCCAGGTCTACCCTGGCTCAGATCGCACACACACACACATGTAAGCCTCAGGCTGGTCTGGTATTCTGGCCTTGATATCTTCTACTCCCCGCATTCCTGCACAGAGCTACCATGGCCTCTCAACCAAAACTCAGAATGTGCCTTCTGGGAGGAGTCAGAACTGGAACCTACCATCTCAGCCCGGCATGGTTGCACACACATGATCCAAACAACTGGAAACCTGACACAGGAAGATCAGTACAAGCCCCAGAGCGGCCATGGCTGTGTAGTGAGACCTTATTTCTTAAAATCAAAGACCAGGAAAGACATCTTACCATCTACGTATGATGTCAGTAGAGAACTATGTGATTAAATACAGAAGTGGGATTCATCGTGTGTTCATTGAAACCCCAGGGAAGCTGACAGACAAACAGGATATCAAAATACCACAAGCCCAATGGATTGGAAAACAGATACAATCAATACGATAGATGAATGGTTATGAATGGTTTAATCCTTAATTAAAAGTCTATAAGACAAAGGAACCTGATAAAAGATACCTGCAAGCAATTCAGAGGAGAAATACAAGCAATCAACGAACCAAAGAATGCACAGACAGATGGTCCATTCCAAAAGCTCCTGAAAGCAGCCGTGCTCAACCTGTGGGTCATGACCCCTTTGGGAGTCAAATGACTCTTCTACAGGGGCTGCCTGAGATCATCAGAAAACACAGATATCTATGTTACGACTCATAACAGTAGCAAAATTACAGTTATGAAGTAGCAAGGAAAATAATTCAATGGTTGGGGCCACCACAACATGGGGACCTGTAGGAGAGGGTTGCAGCATTAGGAAGGCTGAGAGCCACTGCGAAGGAAGTGACTACAAATGAGATCTCCATTCTCGTGTTGCACACAGATGGCGTGAACAGGAGTCTGCGGACTGAGAGCTATACTCCAGACACTATCGGTTCTGCAAAGTTTTCTTTGAATGGTACTAAGTTTCACAAAGTGTGTCGAGAGCCATAGGGCGGCCCCTATGGCCCAGTAATTGAACTTCTTGATTTTACCCCAGGAAAACCACCAGGACAGCGGACAAAGATTAATGTGTGAGGGCATTAATCACAGCATAATTCATAATATCAAATATATTAGAAACCTAAATACTTAACAATAAAGAGTGATTCAATAAATTATAGAACATTCAAATGATGTCTAATTATGCAGACATTAGAATTACATGTTCAAAGGCCATTTACTGATTCAGGAAAACACTCATGAAAAAATTGAAGCTTGCATTTTGAGAAGATTTTCATGTAACTAATCAAGTGACTTTTGTTCTTATTTCCCACTGACTTTCTGTTTAATACATCTTTCTGCCCACAAAGCATCTAACTTTTCTTCATCCATTTCTTTTATCTTGTTCTGTTATTTTGTGTTTTGAGACAGGGTCTCAAGCTGGCACCTAGGCTGGCCTAGAACTCATAGCAGTCCTCCTGCCTCAGCCTCCTGAGTTATGGGATTATCGAGGCAGGAGCCATGATGCCCTGCCCTCTCCATGTATATCTTACTTCAGGTAAGAGTCAAACGGAGAGACTCAGACAATAACAAGACAATTGCGAGATGGAGCTAAAGAAGTGATGTAGCTTAACGTGTGATGGGTGCATATGAGAGAGTAAGACATGTACTTGATGGTGGGTGGTGACCGCTTCAAAAGAAACCTCAAACAGGGACGGGATGGGAGGGGACAAAACATGAAACAGCAAGACCAGGGCGCAGAAGAGATCGAGAGACAGGAAGAGCCAGCACATGCGGCTGAGCTGAGCGGTGAAGAAACTCACGGCACAACACCGCAGAATGAAAGCTGCAGAAACTCCTGGTGTGATGTATTAATAGTTTCATGCAGATTAGACAAGACACTTACAAGAAGCATTATTTGTTTCTTGTAACACTGACCACAGGAAGGGCCCAGAGGGACGTCAGGGCAGAAAAGCAGAACCATGTCCCTGCCACGAAAAGCATCAACAACAAAAACCGAAAGTCTGAAAGCACCAAAATAAACCCGTCTTGAGCAGAAGATGATGATGGTGAAGCCGGGAGGAAGTGCAGCTTGGTTCTCGAATGACTGGGCGGTGCAGAGGCGGGCTTAAATCTGCAAGGTCATCAGCCGCCCGAGTGCCATGCTCCTGCCTCAGAGCCAGGATCTGCCCTGCACTGTTCTGCATCGCACTGCACAGCTGGTTCCCTTCTGAAGCACAGCTGGCCACCCTGGACTCATTTCATGATGTCTCAGTGTAGGAGCTGTTGACACGGCAGGTTCACAGGGAACCTAGAACATCCCAGCCCAAAGCCAGTCATGACCCACGCCCATAAGAACCAAAAGAGCCCAGTGTGGGCAAAAACTGCTAACGTCTCAAGGAAAACCAGTGGCATAATTGATTCCATTAGGAAAACGACATGCTGACGGGGAACCGTGTCTTGTGGCACTAAAGGGAAGATGCGGGTGGCGACTATACCGTCAGTTACACACGCCGGCAGACTCAGAACTGAAGAGGGTCTGTGCTCGGTTCCGCTCCTGCGAGCTCTCTGATTTCTAAACGGGACCTGTTTGGACTCAGATAACTCACAAGGCTGATGCGCTCGGCAGCTGAGAGCCCACTTCCTCCCTTACTCAGCCGGGTCCTTCTCCCTCCGGAAGCCTGGCTACACAGCATATCCTCACAGCTCTGCAAAGACTGGAGGAGGTTTGACAAAAGCCCTCTGGAGGACCTCAGCCATTTCCGCGTCGGCTACTTCCCTAATCTCTGCAAGTTGCTTTTGACCCCTGATCGCCCTTTGACGGCTCTTTTGTCTCTGGACGCTTCTGTTCTCTCCAAGAACAGAGCTGTTCTCCAGCTCAGGCCAATCAAAACCAGCGGCCTTTCTGCCGTCTTCGCTTTCTCCTGCCACCAGTTTGCCTTCCTCGCGCCTGTCCTAGTCGTGCGTCCTCCTTCCCTCCAAGGCCAGCTCCCGTGTTTGCATTTTCTGCTCTGGGCTTCATTCTGCTGAGATGGAGCTGACCTAACGTGAACCTTGATGAACATCTTTGATGTTCCGGTTGCCCGTGCTCCTGCTGGTGTCTTGAGACTTCAAGGGTATGGGGTTTATCTGGCCACAACACCTGCAATTCCGTTGGTGCTCGGGCAAGTTTAGGCTGACTGAGGAGTTATGCCCTAGAACGTATGTACAGGGCCAGGCCTGAGGCGTGCAGCAGCTCACCCATGCTGAGCGGACAACCTTCACTAACAAGGACGGACCAGCTTCCAGTGAAGAAGACCTTGCAGGTGGTTCTAGTCCTCTCAGAGAGGCCCACTGCAGCTTGCTCTGCCCTAGTTTTCTCTGTCACCTCCCCTGATGGTGTTGCAGACTCTAAGGCGACCTCTGCCCAGACACACACTACGTCCCTGTGTCCCTGTGTTCCCGTGTTCCTCTGGCATGCCATGGGATTTCAATTCTCGGCTGGGAGTCATTTCTTTCTGTTCACACTCAAGTTCATTCTCCGCTCATTCTTTTTTATTTTTCCCGGCTTGAATCAACTTCTGCCACCTGACTTTTCTTTCTCTGAAACGGGACTTCCCCACAGCCTGAGTCGCCGTCTTTCCACTTCCTGCAGCTCGTCTCTCAGCTTGGCTTTTGGTTCCTCAATGCCTAAAATGTCTTTCCGTCGGCACAGCTGTACCCCGGCTGCCTGCGCCCTGTGGTCGGACAGACTAGGAGAACCCTGCAAGTCTCGGGGTGTTGACTGTGTCACAAGAGCGGCAACCCTGAGCTGGAGCTTTTACAGTCAGAGTCCTTCCTTGAAGACTAAACACAAACATTGTTCACGTCTCTCTCCAGTAGACGGTCATATGAGGGGCAAAGGCAATGTCTAAAGAGCAACCTTCAAAACTAAATCTATTCAGAACACTTATTTAATCAATAGATAAGATGAATGGGAGAGCAGACGGGAGAGACGGCCGGTGGAAGGAAGTGCCTGGGAAGTCTGAGACATTTTCAGAGCCTGAACCTTTACCCTCTCAAAATGATGGGGCACTGGAGACATAAATCAAGCCAACGTGTGCACGTTTAAAGTTTCATATTTTAAACCAATCTGTGTTAGATGATGGGAGTTTCTATTTGGCCATGTTTGTGGGATTGAGCGTATCGGACGATGCTTATCAAATATTGGTAACTTACAAATAATGAAATGGAAACATCACTGAGAAATTTAATACGTAGTTTAGCGATGCTAGAAGTCCAGCGGAAAGCGCTTAGAGGCGCAAACTAATGACCTCGATTAACGCTTGTCAACCTACGCCTGCGGGACAGAGCTCTCTCTGGAGTAGCCCTGGCTAGGCTGAAGAGCACCCCTGTCCACCTCTCACACCCTGCCTCCTCAGCAGCTGCTCGTCCCTCTCCTGAGACTCTGGGTGAGACACTCACTTCTTCCAGGCCCAGAAGTATTCTCCCGGGCCTCTTTTCCTTGTCAAAGGCTCCCTAGTGGCCCCTGAATTCCATAATTGAGCACTCTGAGGACTTACTGCTTTCTCTAACTGAAGCCGAGGAGGGCAGGTGCTGAATAAATAAGAATAGCAGTAGGTAAAAACATAAATCATAAGCCATTAGCATAAGACACAATGACCGGTAAGCCAGATATATGGAGATAACAATGTGCACCTGATGGGCCAGAATGTAGATGTTGTGCCCAACGTCCTTTGGAGACACGCCGTCATCCCCTCCTTCCTCGTCCCCGTGGTCACACTCCAGTCCTTGGTTATAGGCATCCTTCATCACATCCACCTAGCAATAAATAATGAACAGTCAGAACAGGGTCTGAAAGGTGGCAGCAACTCTGAGCTGTAACTTAAAACTGGGAAGTTTCATGGCAGATGAAACAATGAAAGCTGTAAATGAACCAATACCGCATTTTCTCTCATACAGACTCGAGATCTGTGTGTGCGTGTGTGTGTCTGTGGGTTGTGAAGGTGGACGGGACTGTGAGAGAGAGAACGAGAGCTAACGGGAGCGGAAAGCGGGTAACACGGGGTAACGGAACACACGTGACATGAAAGAGGCAGGTGTCTGAGACAGGGAACCAGCAAATGGGAAGACAGGATCGACAACGCGGAGGGGACTAGGAAATAAAGGTCTCATGGCGTATCTCTCGTCTTCCACTGTCAACTAGAGAGCCTAGATTTATCTGAGGGAGCTTCACTGGGGAGACTGCCTCCCTCAGATTGCCCTCTGCAGCATTTTCTTTTCTTTTTCGGGAATTAATGTGGAAAGGCCCAGCTCACTGGGGCGGTAACATCCCTAAGCAGGTCTGACCTAGGCTGTGCATGAGCCAGCAAGAAGCTCCCTCCGTGGTTCCTGTCCTGACTTTCCTCAGCGATGGACCGACCTGGAAGTTTAAAAGTCAGATAAACACTTCCCTCCCTGAGTTGCGTTTGGTCATGATGCTTATCACAGCAGGAGAAATCTAACTAATGCAACATATCTGTGCAAAAAAAAATGCCATAATAAAACTAATATATACCAACAGAAAATAATTTTAGAAATATTCTTTTTTTTTAAATGAACGTGAAATCATTTTGTAACAATATTCTATGGTTACCTGGAACACTTCGTTTCTATCTTTGGACACGAATACTCTGAAGTCTCCATGATTTAAGAGAATTTGGAATCTGGAGAAACCCACTATTTAATTGAGCATTCAAGAGGGAGCTGGAGACAGGGTGCTGGCCCCAGTACTGGGCACTGGAGAACCCACAGTGGACAAGGATACCCAGCAGGGGCTGAGCAGTGCACTGTTCCCATGACGACAGGCCTGGGGCATCTAACTCAGAAGGAGGGAGCAGATGACAGAACAGGTGTTAACGGCAAAAGAAGAGGGCGCAGAGCTCTGTCAAATGAACGCATACTCATTTTCCCACCTAACAGGGGACAGGGAGTCCACAGTCCTCACTTCACCGCCCTTGGAGACAAGGCCTTCACTGAATACCGTGAAGCCGAACTGCCTATCTTCTCTCGCGGCCTGTCCTTCCTGACTCCATTCCTGCCTATCTTCTCTCGCGGCCTGTCCTTCCTGACTCCATTCCTGCCTATCTTCTCTCTCGGCCTGTCCTTCCTGACTCCATTCCTCACAGGGGATCCAGCACACGTGGCGCCAGCCTCCACAGGACTGCCCTGCAGCACCAGCAGCGTCCCTGACGTGAGGGGACTTTGTCACGGGAGCACCGAGCAGCATGGTTCGAGCATGCTCCACAGGTATCTGGAACCCGTTGCTTTTAAGGCGTGCCTGAATGACGTCATAGTTTGTATGCCAGAGGCGAAAAGGAACAGAGCTTTAAATTGGCACTCCGTGAAGGTGCCATCTTGTCTCCCTCTGTCTCTCAGACGTCATTCATGAGACCGATTCACAAAACGTGCAAACCAGATTCACCCGTGTTTAGGAAAGTGCAAACAGAACACAGGGGCGTGTAAACAAGCTCTTTAGGCCTTCCTCATGCACCACCATCCCTGGGTGTCCCTCCCTGGGGAACTGGCTTCCATTGCTCCTGAGGATCCCAAGATCTGTGCACACTCAAGTCTCGCTATAAACTGGAGCAATCCACGTGCAAACTGTGCACCTACGCACAACCTCCTGTGTACTCAAAATCATCTCTGGGTGGCTTACAGTACGTAACACAATGCAAACATTACGTGACTCGTTGCACTGACAGGAAAAAACAAGGTAAGAGTCTGTAGGTGTTGGTCTGTAGGCTCGGCCCACAGACTGTCAATCTATAGGGCTGAGCCCACAATACTAACAGCCGACTGTACCCAGAAATCCTAAAGTCAAGATAATACCTTTTTTTGACAAAAGTCGTTTGTATATAATAATTAAGTAGAGTGTGGAAATTTAGCTAAGAGACGTGCTTAAAGTGGATAAACTAGCAAAAGCAGGCTGGAGCGATGGCTCAGGGTTAGGTACACGTCCTGCTCTTGCAGAGGATCCTAGGTCAGTTCCCAGCACCCACATCCGGGTGCTTACAACAGCCTGCAACTTTGGCTCCAGGAGAGCTGACACATGTTTCTGGCCTCCAAGGGCACCAGAACACACATGACATATGACATACATATACATAGACACACACATACACATAAATAAAAACAGAAAAATAATTCTAAAATAAAACCCAGTGAATCCACAGGTCCGAGTCACTTGGGCCTTCACCACCCTGCCCTGAAGAGGCCATGGTGCTCCTGCCAGGTTGGCTGGAGCAGCGGGAGATGCTACCCTTGACTGACAGCCTGGGCATGCGCGCTTACCAGTTCTTTGGGTCTCATGTTGAAGAGGATTCTCTCTGCGTTCTCGCTGTCGTGTCTGCTCTCCATGATGGCCAGCAAAAGCTTGGAGGCGTTGTTCTGGGGACAAGGACTGGGTGAGTGCACACACGTAATTCACACAGATCAACAACCCTCTGCGTATGTGCTGGCTGAGACCACTGGGCCCTTTTTGTTTTCTCGATCGGGAGAAATCTGAAACTTCTTTATTTACTTTGTCTTACTAACAGAAAGTGGGATATTTTATGAGTCATAAAAGATGGGGGATATTTTATGAAGATATTTTACCCCAAGACAGGGTTTCTCTGTGTAGTCCTGGATGTCCTAGAAACTCACTCTGTAGCCCAGGCTAGCCTCAAACTCACAGAGATCTGTCTGATTGTGCCTTTTGAGTGCTGGGATTAAAGGTGTGTGCCACCACTGCCTGCTCAATGGAGACTATTTTAAAATTACAGGTTTTTTAAGTGGAAGACTGACTAGACACTACATTAAATAGAAATATATGTTCTTCCAATGTTTTTAAAATTGGATTTCCGGGATGACATCTTAAAAACACAGTCAGATGAACAGGAATCAGTGACATTTTGTGGACATGGCATGTCTATAACTTAAAGAATAGAGTACAGCCATTTAAAAACAAAGAAACAGTAGTAGCAGCTGAAATGTGACATACGTTTGTGACTCATCAACGAGAGCTAATATAGAAGTATGGGGATGGCTTCCCGATGGCCCACTTACTTCATTGCGTTTATCAACATTAACATATCCTCTTAATAAAGAGTAAAAGCGGTCTGTGTTCCTGGACGCTGCCTCAGACGCTGCTACTGAAGATCGCAAAGTACGAAGTGATTTTCAGTCTTAGGCGGGTACCAGGGAGTCGCCACTGCAAACACTCTGTCCTCACATAGATAAAACATTACTTTATACAGACTCCTGATAAGAGTGTGTGCATGCGTGCGTGTGTGCATGTGTGTGTGTGCATGCGCGCGTGCATGTGTGTGTCTGTGTGTGCCTATGTGTGTGCATGTGTGTGTGTATCTGTGTGTGCGTGCATGTGTGCGTGTGTGTCTGTGTATGCGTGTGTCTGCGTGTGTCTGTGTGTGTCTATGTGTGTGTGTGTATCTGTGTGTGCGTGCATGTGTGCATGTGTGTGTCTGTGAATGTGTGTGTGTGCGTGTGTCTGTGTATGCGTGCGTGTGTGTGTGTCTCTCCCTGTGTGTGTCTCTCTGTGTGTGTGTCTGTGGTGTGTGTGTGTGTATGGGAGAGTGGGGGTAAAGGGATTTAAAGACGTGTCTAAGAGACTCAGAGTCCAAATGTTTTTAGAATGAAATAATTAAGCTGAATCGTGTTTGGTGTAGGCAGACAGAGCACTAATTCACGAGACTCTGTAAACTACTCTGGTTAGACTGGGTTCTACATTCTACCCGATGCTCCCAGCTCTGCCTGGTGCCATCTTTAAAAGGATGCCTAATGGTCCTGAGGGTAACAAGGGTGATGATGGGTCACGCCAATGCCACAGCCACCATGAAAGATTTCAGGGCAAGGAAGGGGTTCTATTTTTTTTCCTGTTCCATTTTTGCATTTTATGAGAATTTTCAAATCCTATGAACCACTTTTATGACCTAGGTTCCGAACAGTAGATGTTAAAACATGGCTTAGGGACTGGAGGGGACGGTGAACCCTTAGAGTCACATGAGCTGACCCCACAGAAGTCAGGTAACACCCTGGCAGCACGGGGTGTGTTCTCAAATGAGCCGCTCTCTGCATGGCCAGCAGAACAGGGTTCTAAAAATGTATGTTTCTGAGTGCCATAGGCAGTGTGGTGCTTTTAACCAATTTTCCTTTTCATACTTTGTGAGAATAGAAAGAAATCTTGCCATTGGCATCCTGAAATCTGGACCAATTTAGAAGTACGTGAACCTGGGTATCCTGAAAATCCCAAGTACTCCCGCTAACGGGGTTTTCCTTCCAGGGGACGCTGGATTCTTTCTAAACAAAACACAGACATCCACCTCCTACCAAAAACAACACTTGGCAGGTCACAGACCAGTTACAGAGAGAGGATGAGACACACATCTGAGATGTTCCTTAAGAGGCCAAGGCCGAGGCCTCTGGATGCTGTGTCTCCGTGAATGACAGCTAAAGCTGAATTTCAGAGAGAATGACAAACCTTTGTTCGCTACTCCAGTTGGGTTGCATGTCACATACACCAGGCACTCACTAACTGAAGCAAAAGCCCAAGGAACACAGGCAGGAAGGGCAGCCTCCATCATGAAGATGGACCAGGGTGTGGGTGGGGGCATTAGACCCTACACACAGTATGGACAAAAGCATTAAATACACACAGAGCCCAGCACAGACTTCACTTTCTATCAAGTTGGAGAGGCCTGGCTTTACCAAAACCAAGTGTGTTTAGCCATGTGATGAGCTGATGAGTTTTGTTTGTATGTGCTGTGCACGTGTGTCCGTGCATGTGCAGGTCAGAGGACAGCTTCAGCAGACCCTCAGGTAGCCCGTCTACCTCGTGTGTGAGGTAGGGTCCCTCGCTGGCCTACAGTTCGCTGGTTACGGGGCTACGCTGGCAGAGGCCAGAGACTCCCAGAGAGGCTGCTCTTCAGCACTAAGACTAGAAGGCATAGCGCCACTGGGCTTCTTCAGATGGCTTCTGGGGACCAAACTTGAGAGCTGTGCTTACCAAGCTCTCTCCTTACAGCCCCCTGGGTTTGTTTTTAACCAGTGTAATATTCAGCACAATGATGAGGCCTAAGGTAACTTACCTAACTTGAACATCATTTCTTAGCACGTAAGATTTATGTAAGTTGTTGTGGTTTTTTTATTTATCTATTTTTGTTTGAACAAAAATATTTGGATGCCATTATGCTCCTAAGTTTTGATACGTAGAATTTTCTGGAAGTGTATACTAGGTTCAAGATAAACACTATGGTTGGGAGGTGGCTAGATTCAACTAAAACACAATGTTCCTTTATGCTGTCCAATTGTGACCACTAGATGAAATTCTCAAGCCAGGGCAGACTAAACACCCATGAGACAGTGGGTATCAAACACCTCCACTTCTATTTGTAATGAAAAATGGGAAATTAAAACAAGGGAGAGGAGGTAAGGGGCTGCTTCAGCACCTCTAGCGGAGACCCTCACTGTGCCTGCGGCCTGCAGGGAATCACTCGTTCCTGGCTCAGTGAGCGCTGAGCTCACCGCCCTCTCCTGTGGGCTCCTGAGTTGAGCGGGTGGTGGTGTTTTGCACAATCACTTGAAGACTCACAATTCACTGTGCATGGGAGGTGCGTGTGCAAAGTGCCGGGGTCACCCTACCTTCAGCTGCAGCACCAAGTCCATTCTGTATTTGCCAAGAGGGTTGATGTCGCTGAGAATCAGGGCGATGATAATGTCAATCCCATTCGACTCGTGAGTGGCGATGCAGGTCTAGAGAAGGAGATGTCTGTAAAACGGCATGCTGCCTGCACGCCACACTAGAGATGGCAACACAAGACCTGAAACTTTGAAATGCCACGTACAGACAATGTTGGCATCTTAGTGTTTTGAGGGGTGGGCTTTATTGGTTGACTTGTACTGGCAATTGCCTCTGGGCCCTGAATACGAACTCATCATGAAAAACACCTATCTCTGACACAAAGAAATGCAGAATTTCAAAGTTGACTGCGTAAGTTAAAACTCTTCCAGTCACCAATACAAAAGGAGATCGCTGAACTCTGAGTTTTAAGGTACAGTAAATCTAAGAAGACAAGAGCAAGGGAGATTTTATGTGAATTTCACAGGACGCAGAAGAGAAGCAGCCGTGTGTCCTGGGCGGTGGGAAGCTCACAAGATCCTTAAACTTGAGTATTTGTGGGGGGATAGGATTGAGCAGACTACAAAATCACCCCGAGAGCAACGTGCCTGCTCTGAGGGCGAAGGCGCCTGGGTGAGGATTTCAAGCTTGTTTTATGGAAGCAGCCTGAGGACAACCAACCCACAGCAGCCTTGACAAACTGACACCCTGGGGAGTCACACTAGGAAGGGCTGCCCCAGGCAGCAGAACGGCTTGGCCTTGCATCTCATACAACGACATTTGTGCAGGGGAAAGGTATCCCTGTCCAGCCCTGACGTGATGTCCTGCGGCTCCTGCTCATGAAAACACCTGCCAGACGGACCTTCCGTGACTTCTCAGAGCACGGGGACTTTCCAGGGAGGGCACGCTATTTCATAGGAAGTTTACTCTGAGAACTTGTTTGGTTTTTAGTCAAGAGCTTTCAAATTACTCAAGCTCATTGTTACCACAAAGTAGGGAATATTCGGAGAGACTTTTCACAAAATGGCGAACAGGGAAAGAGATACATATCCCGTGCATATTTTCTACCATAGAGTTTATCAACAAGATGCAACTCTGAATTGGTGTCCTTTGCACTGACTTTAAACTCGTGGCCTAGGGCGTCTTTATCCTTGCTGCATGAAACTAAAATGAAACTAAAGGGAAACACCTACCGGTTCTTTGAGTGTCATAAACACATTACAGAGAAGGAAGTAATCCCCTTGTATGTTCAACATATTTCCATCACATGAACCCAAGGAGGCATGCATGTCGTGTGTGTGTTCAGACATGTGTGTGGCACACAGCATGTGTGAGGACAGTCATACAATCTGCACCAGAAAAGCTGACCTTTTCCACATTTCCTCTCACACCAACAACTAATGTCCAGTGTCAATCACACCTCTAACGTTTATGTCCGGAGATGATTGACATGGAGACTCCGCCCCTGAGCCTCGCCTGTGCTGACAGCTCCAAGATGCTTTGCAGACGCTAAACAACTGTCAAAATGTCAGATGGCATCATGACATCATCCCCTTTACTGTTACATGTTCTGTCCTTAGAGCAGAGCATTCTGGGAGCCAGAGATGAATGCCGGGTCTCTCATACACGCATGTGCACCAACATCCAAAGGGCTCAGAAAGTCCTCCGTCTTTCTGCAGCTCACGGATGGCAGCACGCTAAGACACTGCAACGTCGGGATCTCTGGGTCGGGCAGCACTTACCAGCAGAAGGACAGCAGTGAGACCCACTTCATAAGCCCACCGAGTGTGTAACATGGGTATCAGCCTAGCTCAGTGAGTGTGTAACATGGGTATAAGACTAGCTCCACCGAGTGTGTAACGTAAGTATCAGACTAGCTCACTGAGTGTGTAACGTAAGTATCAGACTAGCTCACTGAGTGTGTAACACAAGTATCAGTCTAGCTCACTGAGTGTGTAACATGGGTATCAGACTAGCTCACCGAGTGTGTAACGTAAGTATCAGACTAGCTCACTGAGTGTGTAACATGGGTATCAGACTAGCTCACTGAGTGTGTAACATGGGCATCAGACTAGCTCACTGAGTGTGTAACGTGGGTTTTAGGTTCCCCCTGCACTGCAGTGGAGCCAAAGTCACAGTTAGTTAACTCCACACATCTGGAGAGATTCCCTAAGAGAAAAACTAAATATTGGGAAGGAATATAATCCTTCCCTTCTTTTGTAATTTTTATCTTAAATACTTTCACAGAGATCTTCTTTCATAATGAGATTTGAAATGTGGCCTGGCATTTGCTCGTCTACAA